>VMDR010022791.1:0-15994 GCA_007922815.1 Macrotus californicus | reverse complement strand
TTTGTCCATGGTTAATGGATTTCTGCTTTACCCTAAGTAGCAGCCTTTCATGGAGTTACAAGTAACTAGTTTTAAGGGTAGTTAGTAAGGAATATGTAGGGTGAAAAGTAAATATTGAGTTCAAAACAGAACATGAATTTTTAATTTGACAAATCAAACCAGAGACGTAGGAAATTTTATCTCCCTTTTCTCCTATGTGTTGCAGATTAATCTTAAAGGCATTGGTGAAATCTATAAAATACGTATTGGACATGACAACAGTGGAAATGATCCCAGGTGGTATCTGGAGGAAATTAGACTTGAAAACATAGACACATGTGAGCTGTTTTGTCTAACTGTTGATTCCTGGATAGCTGAGAATGAAAATGATGGTGATCAATGGAAAGAAATGCCCATTGTAAGAACTAATAAAGCACCTTTGCCAGGTATTTAATTCCACTTCCTTTGTGATTTATATTAAAAATAAAAATAATTGCGATGATTTATAACAGAGAATAGAAACATTTTCTAGTAAAGAGCCATATACTAAATATCTATTCTTTGTTAGCCATAAAGTCTATTGAAAATGTTCAACTTTCCCAGTTGTGAAACAGTTTCTATAGAAAATATGTAAACTAGTATTGTGGCTGCATTCCAAAAAACTTTATTTGTGGACATTGAAATTGGAACTTCATATACATTTTCATTTATCAAGGAATAATGTTTTGCTTTTAATTTTTTAACCATTAAGAAAAATAAAAAATGCCTTGGCCGATGTGGCTCTGTTAGTTGGAATGTTTTCCCATGGGCCTAAGGGCCATGGATTTGATTCCTGGTTGGGGCACATGCTCCTGTTGCAGGTTCGATCCCTGGTAGTAGTGTGTATGAGAAGGCAACTGGTCAATGTTTCTCTCTTGCATCAATGTATCTCTCTCTCTCCCTTCCTCTCTCTCTGGAAAGCAATGAAAAAAATGTCCTTGGTTGAGGATTTTTAAAAAAAGAAAAAAATTAAAAGCATTCTTACCTTCTGGACCATACAAAAACATGTGTTGGCAGATTCGGCTTATAGGTCAGTTTTCCTACTCTTCATTTAGAACATTAGGCTTCAGGATTAATGCTTATATGGCTGTTCAAAGGTGAAAATGTATATACAAGGATGTATGTGTGTTATCAATTTATTTTTCTGTAAATGGTTTGCTAGCCATTTAAATGTGGCTTTCTTCTTGGCTATACTATATTAACAAATGTTAGCAATCATGAATTTAGGAGCATCTACATTCCCTTACTCATTTTTTTGTTTCTTTTGCTTAAAAGCAAACTCACACACTACCTTAATTTTTCCTCTATCCATTCCATCTATCTCTGATAATCACCTTGTTTTTTGCTTTCACTGCTGTGTTGAAAATATTCTCTTAGTGGATACTGCCAACCATTTTGTCTCAAATTAAATGTGTGTGTGTGTGTGTTCTCTGTGTCCTAAGATTCTCTACTGCATTTGACACTGTCGATTTCTCATTTGACAAGGCAGACATTTCTAAATGTTCTGGAACTAGACATACTGATTTAGTCTTGGCTTGGTGATATATTTAATTGTGTTACCCTGAGCAAGCTACTTAGCCTGCCTTAGCCAAAGATAATTTGTCTATAAAATGAACGTGAAAGTAATGCCTATGTCACAGAATTGTTTTGAGTACATAAGATGATGCACTTAGTCTTTAGGTTAATACAGTTGTAGCACTTTGTTCCTGGTATGTAATAATCATGCAATAAATACTAGCTATTACCATCATCGTTATTAAATGTCTTTCTAATTCTGACCTTCATCACATAATACCAACCTAGTTCTTCACTGTTTCCTCCATGTTTTTGTATGTTATTTGTTTTTCTATCACTTCCTCTACTTGGTCCTCTAAACATGTGGGCTTAAATGCTTGATTCATCACTGCCTTTTTGAGCCTCTCCCTAACTTCTATTGCTAACGGTTCATGGAGGAATCACTCTTCATCTTCATCCCTGTTCTCTTTCTTGCTTGGAGCCCCAGTATTTCATTAGGCAGTTCACCTTCTCAACATCTTTAATACCCATTCATGAATGTTCAACCGTTCCACACAAATAAAGGTAAGCATATGTATATAAATGGGTACTAGCTGCCTAGTATAGTGAGAACTAGAGAACATAAAGATGATTCAGAAAAGGCTCCTGTTCCCCAGACATTCTTCGGTTTTCATGGCTTCAGTTGTCTATCATTTTCCCTCTTCTTGCCCTTTCATCAGTTCCTTCTCTTCGGCTTTCCTCCAAAGGCTTCTCTTCACAACTGAGTGGTGCTTTGAACACCCACATCCAAAACTCAAGATGTGGAGAGAAGGGAATCACTATTGGTAGACATGGAACTCATATAACCACTATGAAAAACAGTATGGAGTTTCCTTTAAAAAGCAAAAATAAAATTACCATGTGATCTGACAATTCCACTTCTGGGTGTTTATCTAAAGAAAAAGAGAACACTAATTCAAATTCTTATATACACTAGCATGTTCATTGCAGCATTTACAGTAGCCAAGATATGAAAACATCTAAGTATCCATTAATAAATGAATGGATAAAGCAATTGTGGTACATACACAAAATAGAATATTATTTAACTGTAAAAAGGATGAAATTTTGCCATCTGCATAACATGGGTTCAGGGCATTATGCTGTGTAATAAACCACACAGAGAAAGACAAATCCCATGTGTTCTCCCTTATATGTAGAACCTTAAAAAGAACAAATCAAACAAACAAACAAAAAAGCTCATAGATGTAGAGCACAGACTGGTGGTTGCAAGTGGAGGGGGTTGGGGAAACTCTTTTTGTTGTTGTTTAAATAAATTGAATAAAAATTTTTATAAAGACTCAGCAAATTACATCCTCTGTTACATGAACCATTCTTAACTGATGCCTGCATGCTAGAAATTACAGAGCATGTATGAGAAAAAATAAAGCTAATATCCAGCTGTTAAAAAGAAATCTAGAATTCTAAGGTCTACCCACACTATTCACCAAGTTGCTAACATCTGTCAAGAATCCATTCTTGCAAAAGAATTATGTACAGAAGAATTTTTAAATCCATGGTGCCAATAAGAAACAGAAGAAGTATTACTGGTCAGATATATTAGTTATTTCTCAATTTATAGTGTTTTTAAAAGCTGCATTATTTTAAAATGAATTTTACTTAAATTCAATTGTACAATTATTTTGTATTTTTCCCATTGCCTCCTATTTGATATATGCACAATTTGTTATTTTCAAAAAATGTGGAAAGCAGTTGTATAAGTTTAAAAAAATTCAAGATGCAGAAGAAACTCATTGTACTTTAAATGAACTATTGATTTTAGGGGTTCATTTAACATGAGCAGCAATAAAAGCTCAGCATGTCTCCTTTGCATCTTTCTGTTCATTTTTCCCCAAACTAGCTAATGAAACTTTATCCATTAGCTTCTCCCTTTTAAGGGGGTAATTTCTTAGCTGAAGCACAGCAACCATTTCTTACAGCAATTTCTCCTACAAAATAATATAATGTAATACATGATATCTAGAACTAATTGGATCCAGTCTTCTCATTTTATTCTAGTTCTGATGAATCAATTCAGCTGCCCTTTTCCTAAACTGCATATTTGCTTGTTTAGGGGAAAATCATTAAAATAAAAAAATAATAATAACACATCAGTGTTCAAGAATTAACACCTACTGATGAGCAAAGGGCAGTCTAGTCCTGCTTAGTATTGCTTTTGAAAAGTCATTCTCGGTGCCACCGACAAGTTCATTTACTATTTCTGTGACATCAAGGGAAGGCAGAGCAGAATCAAGTGATTGAATTGACACTTCCCTGGTCTGGGTTTGAAGAGAGGAGTATGGAGAGGTTGACCTTCAATATTTTGGGATGGTCTCTCCATCTATCAAAACATTCTGAAGCAGCTCAGGGAAGGACACAAAGAGTGATGTAGGATGTAGGGTAACTTATTTTTTTAATGAAGCTATTATCATTTAGCCTTCCAAGACTAGATAGAGTTCTAGTGGCATACTTGAGGGTTTTGTTTATTTTTTAATTTAGTAGCACAAAAAAGTAGTTTCCCTATAGTTGGCATTTATACTCTGAGCCAGTTAATTTTGTGACTTTGCCTCTTCTTTTCAAACGGTAACTGGAATGTTTTCAAAAGAAAAGGGTTTTTGAGACTACTTGTGTATAAATCATCACTCTTTGGAGGCTGAGCTAGATTGCTAGTGGGATCAGTGATCTCCTCCTGGACACTAGCACTGCCAAGCTGAGCACATCCACACCAGCTCTGAATTGCTCACTGCCTGCCATGCTCATGGGGACAGGCACCAGGAGCTGCTGCTCACCTGTGGTTGGTTGTACTTAAGAATATTTGGTTAATAGCCAGTGGGATCATATGGTATTTGTCCCTCACTGCCATATGATCTCACCTTTAACTGGAACATAACCAACAAAAGAAAAAAGCAAACAAAATACAACCAGAGACATTGACATTAAGAACAATCTAACAACAGCTAGAGGAGAGGAGGAGGGCACAGTGAAGGGAAGGGTTTTCAGGAACACATGGACACATGGACAAAACCAAGAGGGAGGGTGGAAGCAAGGGAGGGAGGTGGGATTGACTGGGGTTGGGGGGAGTGGTAGTGTGGGAGAATGCAGGCAACTGTAATTGAACAACAATAAAGTAATTAAAACGAAAAAAATAGGAATGGCCCAGAGCAGATAAGAATGCCAACTGAGCTTACTTTCCTTGTTGTGGCTCTAGGCTTTCTTCAGGAGAGACAGATGATAATGCAAGGTGAGGTCTTGGGCAGCATCTGTGAGTGAGGTGTTTGATGCTAGGTTTTGGCAAGTGCACAGGTATGCTTAGTGATTTAATTTGAAGTAAAAAAATAACTACCTGTGACAGTAAGAATCATTATAATAGAAATGTGTATGCTTTAAAATATTTGCATTTATCAGACTTTAAATAGTGAGAAAATAAGTGTGTTTCTGAAACACTTTCTGACAACTTACAGCAAGTTTTGCATGATAATAGCAGTTCAGTTTAACAAGCAGGCTTCTTTGAATGCCTTAGCCTTCACCTCAATACCCATGTTTAAGCGGAAAATGTAGGCTTCAGAAAGACATAGACCCTTTCACTGATGGAACAGCTGAAGCTCAAAGAAATAGAGTCTGGCTTCAAATCTTGGTCTCAATCACTGACTGTGAATTAGGGCAAGTTGCACTGGTTTGCACAGTCTCAGTTGACTTCTCTATGAAATGGGATGTATAATACATATTATTAGAATGATCACCATATAGTTCACCATCCAAACCAGGACATTTTTGAGAGAGAAGGAAGGCTCTATTAATAAGTATGTGAGAACAGTGGGTATTAATCAGGACTATCCCAGGCAACCCAGAAATATGGTCACCCAGTGATGTTTCTTTTCCATCAGGAGTGTGTGAAAGGATATGAATACAGTATTTGTCACATAGCAGGCACTCAACAGACAATTAATTCCTTTGCATTCTCCCTTTGACTTGTCTTTCTCTCCTGCTTTCTTCATAGGCCTTAACTGGTATGACGAGAGGGCAAACACAGGAACACCTTGGCATTATTACGATAGGCTATTATCAACCCTATAGCTGGAGTGACCCCCTGAAAATACCAGCAGATTATGTCACTCCTTTACTTAACTCTCCAAAGGCTTTCCAACTTACTAAGAGTAAAAGACAAAACCATTATAACTTCCCACAAGGCCTGCTCACCGTGCCCCCAACTCCAGCCTCAATTCTCCCTGATGGCACCAGGCAAGCTGTCTCCTTAGACCTTGGGCCTCCACCCTTCCATTCTACCCACTGTCCTATGCTTCCCAGGCCTCTGCATGGCCTGCACCTTTATTTTGGTCAGGTCTCTGGTCCAAGGAACCTTCTCACTAGGCCTTCCGGGTGACCTTCTATAAAATACCAAGAAATTCAAGTTCCCTCCCCATCCTGACACTTCTTTCTACAGCTCAAAGGTAAGATAAATATTTTCAACAAAGAGGCACATGAAGATTCAGCCCCAAACCAGCATTATATATAGTCGTGGACCACAAGTCTTCATTGCAGACTGAAGTGTCGGCACATGTTTAACACTGAATCCCATTCACCATCTGCTTCTGAGATCTGATTTCTTTGGGCAGTCTGTATCAACCAGATCATACTGCGATGAGTGCTGAGAAAGCTTAATTCCTGATGACTTAAGGGAAAGCACTGAAATAGTCCATTAATTAAATCAAATTAAAGATTCAGCTTAGGGGTTTGTTTTGGGGAAGTTCAACTGTGCTGCCTGTAGAGTTCCCCAGGTTTTGGCGTTGATGCATATGCTCCTGAGGTGGAGCAGTGTGGCAGGTGCCCGCATGCAGAGAGGAGCTGGCTCACACGGTGTGCGCAACATAAGGACTCAGCAGGGCACAGTCATTGAGCATTACCTAGGAACATTTGAACATCATGCCAAAAACATGGTACTAAGGAAGCCCCCCCAAACATAAACAATTACATCTCTTTTTCCTGGTCAGGAAACACCTTACATTCACAAAAACTATTGTGTGCACTTTGACAAGGATGGGGACAAGAGTGCAAAGTTCATGACCTTCTAGTCCTTTGACTCAGTGAGTATTCATTTATGTCACCCAAGGTTGGTAGGACTTGAAATGTTTTGAAAGTCTGTCTCCCAGGATGGAGGAAAGGGCACTGAGAGGTCAGGGTCCCAAGGTCATTTGCCAGTTGCAGAGAACTTGGGAGCATGGCTGGCCCAGAGATGCTTTGGTACCACCATCTCTGAATTGGGGAGCTAAATTTGGAAGGCTCAGGTAGGACCCAACTTAAGATTTAAGGTCCCATGAGTTTCAGTAGAGCATTAATATTTTTGCCCCCAACTCAGTGCACAGTGTGTGTGTGTCCACCTACACACATTTGCACAGAGGCATATCTTTCTAGAGTAAGTCCCATCGATTACTTCCCAATAAAAAAGATTTAAATGTCAACAATATACCCCAGGAGAATGAAAGTCTGCAACATTACTAATCCAGCTGGAAGAATATTGTTTTATGTGACTCTGTTGTTTACTTGAAAAGCAGAGAACTTTTTTGGCAGCAGATTGGGAATTCTTCGATGGTTTGAACCAAAATAGAATACCACCACTGGGCCATTATAGTATTAAGTAGAGAAAGAAATATTTTAAATATGCTTACTTAAGAGAAGCTTCTAGCACATTCTGACATGAAACACTTAATAATGGTAGTTTCCTGCTTACCCCATGCCTTCTTCAGTCACTCCCAAAACTAGTATGGATGGTGGACTTTAGAGAGGGTCAGTTTAAAAAGCCAAATCATATTGTTCATTCCTACTAGCATATATAGATCAAAGACTAGAAGACTAAGCCAAAAGGCCAGAAGCCATCTGGACCCCAAGATAAACTGGAGAATGAGAGAAAAGTTAGTAGCAAAAAGAGCCTGGAAAGGCAGTCTGGGTGAAGAGTAGCCACAGAGTATTTTAGAGGATTCATGCTTGAGCAGTTCTTTGGGCTACCAGCAGAGAGCAGTATACAACACTTTTTATAGATGGATGGACTTGGTATTCCTTTATTCAGTATTATTCCATAAACATTTAACATGTGTTAGGAACTAGGGATTCACAACTGAAAAAGAAGTGAGACCCACACTTATGGCACATGAGGTTTAGGACAAGGAGACCGCGACATTCAATACCCAGGTCAGTGCACCCCTGCAAGACTTGCTCAGCATAAGGGTGGACAGTGGCTTGGACAATAGACAATCCTGTTAATACAGCCATTGCCTTTAATATATCATTGACAGTTCAGATGACATTAATAACAATTACTAAATATCCTTTCATGATTTATTCAAAGTCATCCTAAATTGTGATGATTGCTTTCTTTTAGGACGTTTCTCTGGCAACAACTATCTAAATCTAGGAGGAAAATTTTCTGGTTCAGCTAATTTATTATGACACTCTAATACTGACAACTGGCAGACTGTAGGATTAGACACTTGTTCCTTTCCATGTTTATTTCTGGACTGACATTTTTTGGCCATTATTACTTTTTAAGTTTGATCTTTACATGTTAGACTGGGTTAGTGATGTCCTTTCTCCTGATGGTGATAGACTCAGTTCTGTTCTAAAAATAAACTACTAATGTCTAAATGTTTAAAACACTCCATTCCAGCTAGTTTTGTGAAAAGGCTGCCATTGTCATCACATATCTGATACCTTGGGGTAATCAAGAAATGGGTCACCAAAGGAATCAGAAACTTCTGACATAAGATATTAGGAAGTGATCTGTTAAATGGAATTCAGATTAAAATTACAGAGCTGGATTTCTGGTCAAAATGGCAGCATAGGCAGATGTGGCTCACCTCTTCATACAACCACATCAAAATTACAACTAAATATATAGACCAACCATCACTTAGAACCATCAGAAATTGAGTCAAATGGAAGTCTTACCACTACACAATTAAAGACACCACATCCATCCAGACTGGTAGGAGGGGCACAGACACAGAACAGGCTGGTCCCACACCCACATGTGGTAGATAAAAATTTGGGAGGGATATCTCAGGAATGAGGAGTCCCACCCCCACACCAGACCCCTCAGCACATGTTTCCAGTGTCAGGAAGATAAGTTCCCACAACCTATGGTTGCAAAAACCGGCAGCGATTGAGTCAGTGGAAGAAACTGCTGGAGCCCCAAGCAGTTCATCTTAAAGAACCCACATATGGACTCACCTGCCCAGACTTACTTCCTCTGATTTTCAGCACTGAGGTAGCACTTTGAAAGGTACCAGTGGTATACTGGGAGAAACTGAAGTGTCTGGCATCAAGGCGAGAAGAGGCCATTGTCCTTTTCTAAAACCTCCCCTGCCCCCACAAAGCCACAGCCCAGCAAGCTGGTGCCACATTTGAGACTCCATCAACCTGGCTAACACTGACCTGCCATGGAGATTCCCAGAGCTCCAGCCCACCCAGCTTATAGGCCTACCCAAGCTCCTTTTCCATATGAATGGCTGGTCTTGGCTCATGCTACACAACTTCCTAAATCCCCTCAAACAAGCAATAACTGGCCTCAGTAAGCCCCAGGTTCAGCACTAGCAGCAGCCAGCCTGGATTCACAGCTTTGTTTCTCTTGGGAATCTCCAAGATCAGCACAAGTTAACAGCCATCTCAGATTGCTTTCTAGCTCAGTCAGGGTTGTCCCAGGGAAAACATAGGTGGGGGCTGACCTTGGCATGTACCACCCAGGAAACCTCATGGCCAGTGTATCCAGTGGACAGATATAAACCACGCCAATGCACCCTGCCTCTGCACAGCTGATCCTTTATGGAGAGCAGAGGTTGGTGGTCAGTGGTCACAGCAAATCCTTGCATCTGGATGGCCTGGGTAAATCCCTCCCATTGATCTGCCAACAGTAACCAAGGCTCAACTACAACTGGAGGGTGTACTCAGCCCACACAACAGGTGCACCTCCAGTACCCAGCTTGGGTATAGGAGAGGCTGTGCCACTGGGCCCTACAGGACATGTGCTACATTAAGCTACATGGAGTCAAAGCAGCTCTGCCTAATACATAGAAACAAACACAGTGAGGCTGCCAAAATAAGGCGACAAAGAAACATGGTCCAAATGAAAGAACAGATCAAAACTCCAGAGAAAGAACTAAAAAAAATGGAGATAAGCAATCTATCAAATGCAGAGTTCAAAACAGTTGTTATAAGGGTGCTCAAGGAACTTAATGAAACCTCAGCATCATAAAAAAGATCCAGTCAGAAATGAAGGATACACTAATTAAAACAAAGAACAACTTACAGAGAAACAACAGTACAGTGGATAAAGCCAAGAATCAGATCAATGATTTGAAACATAACAAAGCAAAAAACAACCAATCAGACAAGAAGAAGAAAAAAGAATCCAGAAAATTTAGGGTAGTATAAGCAGCCTCTAGGAAAACTTCAAGAGATCTAACATTTGTATCATAGGGGTGCCAGAAAGAGAAGAGAAGGAGCAAGAAATTGGAAACCTATTTGAAAAAATAATAAAAGAAAACTTCCTTAATTTGGTGAAAGAAATAAACATGCAAGTCCAGGAAGCACAGAGAGTCCCAAACAAGAATGGTGCAAAGAGGCCCACTTCAAGACACATCATAATTAAAATGCCAAAGTTTAAAGATAAACAGAGAATCTTAAAAGCAGCAGAAGAAAAGCAGTAGTTATATACAGGGATTTCCCATAAGGCTGTCAGCTGATTTCGGGTTAGAAGGGATTGGCAAGAAATATTCAAAGTCATGAAAAACAAGGACCTACACTGAAGATTGCTCTAACCTGCAAAACTATCATTTAGTATTGAAGGGCAGATTAAGAGCTTCCCAGACAAGAAAATCTAAAGGAGTTCATGATCACCAGACCACTATTATATGAAATGTTATAGGGACTTATTTAAGAAAAAGAAGATCAAAACTATGAACAATGAAATGGCAATAATACATACCTATAAACAACTGAATCTAAGAAACAAACTAAGCAAACAAAAAGAATAGAGACAGAATCATATATCCAGGGTGTTTTGATGGTTGCCAGATGGGAGGGTGTGTGGGGGAATCGGTGAAGAGGTGAGAGGAAGTACAAAGTACAAATAAGTAGTTACAGAATAGCCATGGTGATATAAGTTACAGTAGAATAAATGGAGTAGCCAAAGAACTTGTAAACATGACCCATGGACATGAACAAAGGTGTTGGGAATGCCTGAGGGAGTTGGGGGTGCTGGGTGGAGGGGGCAAAAGGGGAAAAATTAGGACAACTGTAATAGCACAATCAATAAAATATAATTAAAAAATAAAATTACAGAACTGCACTAAATATATTTTATAAACAGTGAATTGGATTCACTACTTTTATATGTTTATTCAAAAATCGGTCAGGTGGTAGGTCTGAGAATCTTTCTAGGTATCAGCTAGGTTATTACTAATCTTCAGTGTGTATCATCATATGATGGATCTGAATCTTCACAGTCATAATTTTAAGGGCTGAAAAATATAACTTTTTTTCTCCATAACTGATTAAAATCATACCCTCCTGTGGAAACTTTTTGGAATGATGGAAATATTCTGTCTTATTTGTGGTGGTAGTTACAGCATTTGTAAACATTTGTCAAAGCTATCAAGCCATATACCTTAAAAGAGTGAATTTTGTTACATGAAAATTGCGTTTCTACAAACCTGACTTAAAAATAGTCCAAAACAAATTTTTACTGATGATAGAAATTTTATTCATTGAACTCAAAAGAGCCCAGTCACTTCCAATATGAAGCTAATTTTCCTTTGGTCAAAAACGGGTCAAAGAATTCTTCTCATGCTGCCCCATTTCCTACTCCATGTGGATCCCTTGTTCCTGAATGTCACCCTTAGAAGTGGAGAGGAGCCAGGTATGAGAGCATCTTCTCTGGTCTTTGCTCATCCCTGATGAGTCTCATTCTACTTAGTCTTTAGGCATCACCTCCTCCCTTTGAAACTCTGCTGAAGGGAACATATGTCCTCCCATGATGTTGGTCTCTTTCTCCTAAATTTCCATTGAAAAATCATATTGGAGGAATTTATTTTTACTCCCTCCCCAGCCATGTGACATTTTTAATATATCCTTATGACTAAGGAATCCTTTTTATGAAGCTGTTAACAGTTAATGATTAGAGTTGATACTGATAAATCATCATTAGCAAAACACTTGACACAGATTCTGGCCTACAATGATGTTTGAAAACAAAACCTGCAGGTGAAAATTTTGATAGATTTTTGTGTCACTAATGAGATGATGTTAAGTCTTATTACGTAGGTCACAAGTTTTTAAGCCCAAAGAATACTGAGCTTTGACATTCACATGTGATATGTAATGCTTGAGAGATGGGGAAATTATTGAAATGACAGTAAGTATAGGTAAATGTAAGAATGAGAGTGTTGAAGATGATGACATTGAAACACGAGTGGAAAAAATGTCCCCCCAAAAGGTGAAAATATATAGTTTAGCTCTCAAATGAATTGGATGACAATTGTGGCAAATAGGAAAGCAAGAATTTTATTTTGCACTTATGGCAGACTTTGTCAGAGTGAGCAAAGCTTTCACAAGCTGCTGAAGCTACTAATCTTAAAAAGAAAAATTTTGCATTAACTATGATAAAAAGGACATTTGAAAAAATTGGCAAAAATACACAATATGTGTGGATAGCCTAAACCAAGTTAATACTTTCAGATACTTTTAGGATAGGATCTCCTTCTTTCTCTCTGCTGCGTAGAATTCCATTGTGTAAATGTACCATAGTTTTTTGATCCACTCATTTACTGATGAGCATAATACTTGTCTTTAAATATGTTCAAGTAAAATAATCTCTTCCATTCTCTATAACAGTAATTTCTAGAAACCTAGCCTTGTATTTTTCAACTAATCAAGCTAACTCTAAGTTCTTTTTTAACTCACAGTTTAGACTTACTGTTGTGTTTCTTCAGTAGTTCACCTCCTTGTGTGAGGGGTGCCTCTCTTAAAGTAAAGATAACTTGTTAGCCTTCTGCAGTTTTACAACATAATACATGGCTGTTGGCTAGAACACATGGCCTCACTTTAAACTGACATTGAGTCCTGACTTTCATGCTCAGGAAATGGAATGAACAAAGGACTAGCTGCAACCCTCACTTGCTAAGTTTCATTTAGAACACATGTTGTTCAGATGCATGCTTTAGAATGCATCTGAACAACATGTTAACTAAGCATTCTTCAAATTCTGCCTTTGCATTAAGTTAGAGGAGGAAGAATTTCATATTGCCTTCAGGATCATGAAATGTTTGGAATTAGAATACATTGTTATGAATTTAACTTTAAAAAAAGAGTCTACGTGCTTTTGTTTTAAAACTATAGCTAATGTTTGTGAATTATGTTATCTAATACAATTAAAGCAAAGTCACTGTTAAAGATTTCAGCAAAATGTTTGTTTCTCTGGGTGGGATTGTGTTTTCTTTTAAGTTCCCATTCAATCGATGTGACTCTTTTTGATGTGGTTTGAGAATAAAATTTAGTGCTCAACTGTGATAACCTCTTTGTTCTAAATTTGTGACACATTCATTTCTCTTCGTATTTTAGATGGCAATTAACTTTTTGGCTTATATGTATTAAGTTTAATTTATGGCCAGCAGCTTCTGGGAACAGTGCTGAGAAGTATCTGAGGTGTGTGCAGTAGCAGGGAAGGGCTATGATTCGACCACAGAGTGTGCACAATGGTTAAGGAAGGGCTGAGTGTTGTGTTTTGTGCTATAAATATATGATCTCTGTTCTAAATAATTTTGATGTGTACTTTTAAACCTTGAACTATTAATTTATTTTAACTTTATATGTTTTGATATCTTAAATGTCCTTATTTTTTTAAAGTTGTTAACAAGTTCAGTTATTTGAAATGAGGCAAAAAAATTCTCAGCAGACAAAACCATGGTTTCCCTGTAAAGACGTGCAATCCTGCTTGTCCACATGCTTGTTTCATGAAGAATTCCAGTGTAAGTTTTGGCTTAATTCAGTTTAGGCAATTGCACAGGTTGTAAGACCAGATCATCTTTATAGGTATTTTAAAAGATTTCTTTGGTTGTCCTAAATTCATGAGAAGTGTTCTAATTTTTTGCTGAAGCTCTGCTGGGTTTCACTCTAGGGTATTTTAGAATATGTAAGACTGTACAAAGAAACTGATTTATCTTCCCTGCATACACCGTTTCCCGATATACCACATTTGTCTTTTTAAAGGTCAGGCATGATGGAAACAGACAATGTTTCTCACTTACCTTGTTTTCTTACTTGTTGGATTTTTATGTCTGAGTTCTTTGGGAAATGTTAATGTAGATTTCTATAAATGCAACTGTTCAGTTGCACAGAGTATGATTTATAAAGGATTCTTGAACTTGGAATAACAAATATTGATTGTATCCAAGATATTATTCATATTAGTAGCATCAGCAAGAATAGTCTCTTTTCTAATTAGTGACTTTTACCAGTGTCTCAGAAATTAATTTAATATGAAGGTCAAATATAGCGGATTATAATTTCCTGGTACCTCACTAAGCTCTTTCTTAAAAATTGTGTTTAAATTTGCATTTCTCTAGGATCTTTGTATTTCTTTGCACTCAAGAGGGCTATTAAAAATGTACATTATTAAAATAGTAATCTCTATGAAGGAGCAGCATGAGTGACCAACTGTGATTAGAACAGCCAAACTTCAGGGGAAAAAAGTTGCCACTTTCCTCTAACTAAGAGACAGAAGGTTTTTTTTAAGTACAACTTCTCATAATAACTGTGGAAGTGTAGTGGTTAATGGAAGCACATAATTGCTAACAATCATTATTTTGAAACAGTGGTTCTGGGAATAGCTAGTTGTCTGATGAATGAGGTAAACATACAATGGCTGAGAGTGTGTTTGAACAGGACTGCACATGAGAGAGAGTAGGGCCAAGTACCATACAGAAGCTCTAGTCAACTAGATTAAAGGACATTCTAATTCCTTTCCAGGGTGTCTAATAAATTCGATGAGAAAAATAAAAAATGAGAAAAATAATATCAAATTTCTGGCATTTCAGTGGTGGTGTACGAGATCTATGTACACACTGGCAGGAAGCCAGGTGCTGAGACAGAATCCAATGTATTTATCAACCTCATCGGCTCCAGAGGAGATTCCGGGAATCGAAGGCTTCCTCAATCCAAAAATAACAAAGTTAAGTTTCAGCGTGGACAGGTAATAGAAAGATCCTTATAAACTGTTACTCACCATCCTTCCTCTAATTTCTTTAGCTAAAAAGCAACACAAACAGAAAATTACCGAGATGACCGTTCGGCTCCAAATAGGAAATACAGAAGGGTGTGGTCACTTCTTGGTGCACATCTTATTGCTCTGGGGTTGAGTTAAGGTGGGCCTAAACCAGAACAAACTAACCTTAGTAAATCTCAGTTTCTTCTTCTATTAAAAATAGTAAAAAATAATCAAGATTGCATTTCCAGCTGTCACTCTAACTTGTAATAAAATGGCCATCCTGCTGAGTACTAGAAACATTTGATAAACATCTTTAAACTTGGTTTCAAGGTAGGTAGGACTTGAGGGTCCAAGATTCTGAGGAGAGAAACTGTAGAGAATCTGATATTCAGTATAACTTTCTTCCATTTGCAAGTGGAAGCTTAGAAACAAGAAGCCAGTCAGAAAATGACAGTGAAGAGCCTCAGATGCTGGGTAAGAGACTCAAGAAGTTTCATTGGGCTGGGATTCAATCTGGGCCCCACAGTAAAGACGCCTTCATATACTCCAACTTAAAAAGTGGGACCTTCATGTGAGTCCTTCCAAAGCAGAGCCTAGGGCAGATCTCGCAGGGGAGGTGATCCTAGGGCAGAGAAGAAGTGTAGAGGAGATAGGGAAAGAGGTGGAGCCAAAATAATGCAGATGTGCATTCTAGAGGTCACTGACATTTGCAGCAGGGACTGGATCCCTCAGACCTCAGATAATAGACTGGGACCATAGCAGAGATAACTAAAGCAGCCTTAAGAGGAGGGAGCCTATGTCCTTGGGCCATGCAAGCCTCCATCCCCACTATCGTGCTTCTTCCATCCGGGGCCCATTGCACAACAGCCACTGTGGTGGGCAAGGCAAGACCTCTACATAGAGATTACAAAACATTAGTTAAAAAATTGAAAAAGACATAAATTAATTAGATATAGTATATTCTTGGCTTTGAATACTCAATATTATAAAGTTCTTACTTTTCTCCCTAATTATCTGCAGTTTCATTGCAATGCCAATAAAAATACCAGAAATATTTTTATGGAAACTAACAATCTAATTATAAAAATTATGTAGAAATTCAGAGTCAATTATACTTAAAAGAATCCCGAAGACCATTAATCTTGAGAAAAACAAAATTGTAGGGTTGAC
>VMDR010022790.1:0-15996 GCA_007922815.1 Macrotus californicus | reverse complement strand
CTCACAGCACATACAAAAATTAACTAAAAAAAGATCAAAGACTTAATTGTAAGAGCTTAAATTGTAAAATTCTTAGCTCAGGTAAATCTTCATGATCTAAAATTTGGCAATGGATTCTTAGATATGACATCAAAAGCATAAGTTATAAAGAAAAAAATAGTTAGATTGGACTTCATTAAAATTAAAATAAATTGTACTTCAAAAAACATTGTCAAGGAAGTGGAAAGACAACCCACAGAAGGGAAGAAAATATATAGAAATCATAAATCTGTTAAGAGTCTTATATCTAGAATAGACAAAAACCTATAACTCAATATTAAAAAACAAGTTACCTAGTTAAAAAATGAACCAAGTACCTGAACAGATGTTTTTCCAAGGGAGATATACAAATGGCCACTAAACACATGAAAAGATGTTCAACATCATTAGTCATCAGGGAAATGCAAATCAAAACCACAATGAGATGCCACTTCATACCCACTAGGATCGTGGGAATCAAAAAGGCATATATAATAAGTGTTGGTGAGTATGTAGAGAAATCATAACCTTTATATACTGCTGGTGGGAATATAAAATGGTGCAGCCACTTTGGAAAACAGTCTGGTAGTTCTACAAATGATTAAATATAGTTAACATATAACCCAACAATTCCATTCCTAAATATATACCAAGGAGAAATAAAAACATGTTCATATAAACAGGTATATATGAATACTTCTAACAGCCATTATTTGTAATAGAAAAAAGTTGAAAACAACTCAAATGTCCATGCCCTAGAATGTAATTCATCCATAAAATGAATTAAGTACTGGTATATGCCACAACATAAATGAACCTTGAAAACATGATTCTAAATAAAGGAAGGCAGTACCAAAAGACCACACATGTGATTATATTTATATAGAGGGTCCAGAAGAGGCAAATCTCTAGAAACAGAAAGTAGTTTAGTAGTTGCTTAGGCCTGGGGAACATGGGATGATAGGTAAGTAGCTAAAAGATAAGGGACCACTTCTTTTGAAGTGATGAAAATGTTCTGAAAGACTGCGGTGACAGTTATACACATATGTGAATATACTAAAAACCATCAGCCCTGGTTGGTGTGGCTTAGTGGATTGAGCAACAGCCTGCGAACCAAAGGGTCATGGTTCGATTCCAAGTCAGGGCACATACCTGGGTTGTGGGCCAGGTCCCCAGTTGGGGGCACATGAGAGGTAACCACACACTGATGTTTCTCTACCTCTCTTTCTATCTATTTGCTTATCTATTGCAGAGACACTCTTACAGACACATCCAGAAATAATGCTTTAGCAACTCTCTGGGAATCCCATGTAGCCTTGTCAAGGTAAAATAAAATTAATCATCACAGCTGTTGAATGTCTTCATAAGATGACAGCTGGCTTCTCCCAGAGAGAGTGATGCATAAGTAGAATAAGTAAGGTGAAAGCTGCAATGTGTTTTATGACCTCCTCGTGGAGGCTGCATGCTATCATTTCTGCCATATTCTATTGGCTGTGCAGGTCAGTCCTATGCAATGTGGGAGTGGCTGCTGAAGGGCATGAACACCCAAGGGCCATAATCACTTGGAGCCATCTTGGGAGCTGCCTACCACAAATACATGCCTCACAGTGTAGCTTTTACTACCAAATGAAGAAATTGGTATAAAACATTTTATAAACCTTAACATACTATTTAAATATTAAATATTATCATTTTGTTTTTGACCTGGATTAATTGTTCAAAGCTAATGGCAGTTTGCTTACTCATGGTCCCTGCTTTTTAGTTGCTCAAAAATTCTTATAGGGTCCTGGAATTCTGCAATTGTTTGCAAAATAGAAGTAAGTTTTTGGGACTATGTGTCCTTGTTGACTTTTTGTTGACAGGAGGAAGCAAATACATATAAGGGATGATAAGCTGGTAATTCTAGGACTTACTGGGTAGGAGAACCAAAGGACCATTTAAATTTTATCCCAATTCTGTAGCCCTACTTTTCAATCTGGCATTTGTTTCCTCACAGCTTTATTATGTGGGCTGAAAAAAAATGTGACAAGGTAAATCACAAAATTCACAAAGACAAGGGAAAAGAAACCCAGGACTGGGACCCAAGAAGAAACACTGAGTCTCCCTGGGTGATTGTCTAGGGAAAGGCGCTTTGCACCCCAACTTACATGGAATCTGGTCCAGCTTCAGGCAGGCCCCAGAGTGCTGTCTCAAACAGGATGGAGATAAGGGTGTGGTAGAACTGTGGCCAGTTGGCTGTAAGTGGGCAGTTCCTCCCTCCTGGTTTGTATGGCTTCTGGAACACAACACTCCCGGCCTCTAAAGCCCTTGACAGCAGTAAATTTCAGGCTGCCTTCTGGTGTTCTTTGGTTATGATTCTATCTCAGACAGCATGTAGAGTTTAGGTTCAATACAATTAATACAGTCCTGGGTTCACAAGTTAAAGAGCAGGATTTGATTATTCGGGTAATTTCTGCCATTGACCTGAATGCTGCCTTTCAACATCCTGAGTCTAGCCCTTTTTCTATCTCCAGAAACTCTCTTAGGAGAAGGCTAGTCTCTTACTCTTACATTCTCAGCTATCCAAGAAATCTATTCTCTCACCTATCCAGATGTCTCATAATTCTATAAACAGTAATGAACATCTGTATTAGATATTCCCAGAATGATCAGGTATCTTATCTCACTGAATCATCAATGTGATCCTGTGACATAGGTAATGTTATCATCATTTGAAGGCTGAGAAAACAAGAGACAATGAAGGGTTGAGCAATTCCTTCAGTTGCACCCAACTAGAAACTGGCTCTTAAATCTGAGTTCTCTGGGTTTTCTGCTGACCTCTTTCCTTCTCCTGTCTTCAGCCCCAGACACTAGGGTTTCCCTTAACTCACAGCAATGGTGTTATTTCTTGGAGTGGAGAGTGACCTTACTACAAATAACCCACCTAGACATAAATAATGCTTTATACATTCTCCTAGAACACTTTGTTCTGGTTCGAGTCATTCCTAGGCTATAGCCTGTTTAGAAGTTAATCAGAAGACAGAGGGAATCCTGGAAATGGCCAGCGATCACTGATAGATGGGCTGACAATAACTCAAGATTAAGGGCAGCTCTAACAGCCCAGATAAATTCTGGAATCATTCCTACGTTTGGAGGCTCCTCCAAATTGGTCTTGTTCAGAGGGGTCCTAGACTTGGTTTGGGGTCCATCCTGGTTTGGATTCCTACTTTGTGATAGGGTAAGAACTGGGCCATCTTCTCTGGACATGTGGTGGGAGGACCGCTTGGTTACACCTTATGCAGAAATCTAATTCCCTGGTTATTTTGTGACACTCCTTAGCACCTAGCACAGTTTAGCACAGAAAAAGTACTCAATAAATGTTTTTGATTTAATCAAATGGTGACTGATATTCTGTCTTTTCCCCTCATCCAGAAAACCTATTCTACAAATGAAATACACTTCATTGAAGTTCCTCCTTATCTCCTTCCCTTCCTTCACCCACTCTGTCTTATCTTTTCTTTCTTACCTCTTTCCATTCATTCATGTACACAGACAGTTACCATTTGAGATTGCCTTCCAGTCTCTGCAGCCCTACACAGAGAAGGGCAGAGTATAAACAAGTCATAATCCTCCTCAAATAATTTCATTTGATCTGTCTTTCACCATTTTTACCCACAATTCATATAAAATATAAATGATCATTAACTCACTCCACTCCAAATCCAAGTGTTTGTTCTATTTTATTTCTCACTTCCTGCATTAAGAAGCTATTATGTGAAGTCTTCCACTCCCATCCCTGGGGAGAGAAAAAAACAACCCTCTTGTCTGTGGGTGGCCTGTGAGGGTTCCTGAGTATTCAGGGAGTTAGATTTCAGCATCTGTACATTTGTGTCTTGATCACTTTGGGAAGCTGTTAGTATTCAATCAACGGCTGCTTGAGTACCTACCCACCACCTTTTCTATTTTTTTTTCCTTTCTGTTCAATTCTATATTACTTAAATGAATTCTTCTACTTTCTGAGTTATAGCGTCTTAGCAGTAATGAGTACCAGTTGCCCAGGGACAAGTTCAAAATTATTTAGCTCATATATATATTGACAGTTCTTTTCTCAACCAACTCAGGAACTTAAAAACATCAGAAATTTAGTAAATAGACTCAAGTAAATAGACTCATTCTCATGACAAAGGGACATTGGAGCAGGCAGAGAAACAGAGAGGTGGGGGGTGTGCTGTCACAAATGCTGGGAGAAGCAGACTACACCGAAGGGAACACCAATACTGCAGAGGAAGAATGAGGACCAAAAATTAGTCATTGACCTTTAGGCAAGTCCTTGGTGACCTCTAGGAGTAAAGTTCCAGTAGACCATGATGTGGGAAAAAATACTGTTTTCAGGAAAAGAAAGGAGACTGGTTTAAGGCCACTGATTTAAGAAGTGTGACAATGAAAAGTAAATAAAAATAGGATTGTAAATAGTGGAAGTGATGTTGAGGAACATTTTTCAAGTGATCAGAAGTCTGAACTTGCTCACAGACGGAAAAGAAGAGAAGAGTCTACAGAGAAAAATGGAAGGGGTGGCTGGAGGGAGGCAGGTCTGCTTCGCCCTGGCAGGAGGGCTCGGAAGGAGGTGATGAGATAGTGGGCGTGGTTTCATCCAGTCAAAGAGGATGCTCTTTCTGTAAGGAACAAAGTCTTTAGAGATGGAGAAGGAAGGTCTGGCCACAATCTTAGTCAATAGAAGATTATCATTTCTTGTCAAGACCGCTGAGGATATTGGAGTGAGAAGGGAAACTGAATGCTGGGAGGGGCACGGAGTCCCCAATGTTCTCCACTTACACAAGCTCAGCCTGGGGAAAAAGTGCGTTGTTGCCCTAAAGCGCCTCACTTGTCTGCCAGGCCAGTAGTGACATAGCCTCTTTAAAATGCTCCAGAAGCCATGAGAACTAAAAAGGAAAAAAAGAAAACGAAAAAAGCAACTTTAGGGGCTGAACCGAAACAGTCACCTCAGTGCATTCTGGGATGGTGCTCACAGCTGGCCCTAGGACGACCTGCCCCAGCCGGGCGCCTCTGAGGATTGTGGGAAGAGGCTCTTTTCCTGTGTACACAGGTGGAGGGCACCACATTTCCAGTCTCTAACCCTGCCTCAGGCCCAGCCCAGCTGCCAACACCCTTCCTTTGGGCTGCGAACTCCGCCACATGGTCAGGCACAGGGCAGCTTGGAGGCAGTCGCAAAAATTCCTTACGTTTCCTCTCAACAATTCCAAAAGGGCTTTCCCAAAATATGACCTCATTTCATGCTCATGGCACCATTGCATTACTGTCTCTCATTTAAAGATGCCAATCGTTAAGTATCTTGAGTGAGGCCATGGAGCTAACTCACATCTAGGCCTTTTGATTTGGAAATCCTGGCTCTTTCAACCATCCACATCATTTACAATCGACTGGTTCGTTTTAGTGGTGAAGAGGTGGGTTCTGGGAATCGGGAGGGAAGAATGGGGAAAAAAAGGGTCCATGACAAACCCGGGGGATAAAATGCCTGTATCTGCCACCAGCTTGAGCTTGCGAAGGATAGTCACCTCCTCCTGTGGGTCAGGAAGCCATTCCCAGTTCTGCTGAAGGAAGTGATGGTGCCTATACATTTAAAATCTTTTCGTGGAAATAATAGTCTTAGCTCTTAGAAGCAGTAGAGCAGGCAAATGATGTGTGTGTTTGGTGATGGTGGTGGTGGTTGGGACACGAACATGGAGGGAGAAACGTCTGAAACTACACTTGCCAATCTTAGACAAACCCGATTACTTAAACACAAGAGGGAAATGGCTTATTTCCTCCCCCTTCACCGTGAATAGGTGCTAGCCCCCTCCCAGGTGAAGGGCACTGACCAGCTCTGTGACCCTGGGAGAGTCGTTTCATCTCTCTGGGCTTGGGCTTCTGATCCTGGAAGATGAGGAGGTTGCACTAGGTGATTCTTAAGGTCAGGCTAAACTTAGTATCTGAGTCCATGATTCCTAGGAAAACGGAAATCATTAGAGCAGGAAGACAAACGTTTCTTCATGTGAACTTCCTGCTCGAGCCCTTTTCTGATTTCCCGCAGGAGCAGTGAAATCATTCACGGATCTGTGAAACGTCATTTTCTTGGAAGTATGTTTTGCTCTTGCGCTATTTGCAAAACTGACTGACTAACCAGTTAGCCAGCTAACTATCCAACTAATCAACTGACTGGCTGGCTGAAATGTCCTTGTGTGTGAAAATCAGTGAAGGGAGGCTAACACAGGGAGTGGTGCTGTGCTCTGCCTCGAGGATCCTGGGTTTGCAGCATCCAGCAGACTCCAAATGCGAATGTGGAACTTACATGGCCAACAACAGCCGGGCCATTGTGTCTTGGCATGAATCATTTCCAAGTACGAATTTCTCTAACACTCAAATGGCGGGAAGGCAGCCCGGGATGTTTCCTGACACAAACCTGTAGCTGCCTAGCTCTACTCAGCTTGCAGGGCTTGGGTGATTTCGGTTTCATGTGGCCGTGCCAAGTGTGGAGAGGCCCCGTGTGCACTTTCAGTCATGTGACCTGGTGACTCAGGCCCTTTCTGGTTCATGCTTGTTGGAGTATGGGAACCAGAAAGAAAAGGTGAGAAAAGCCTTTGCAAGTAGCTCTCTGGGAGGGTCTGGGGTTGAGTAATAGTTTGTTATTG
Source organism: Macrotus californicus (assembly GCA_007922815.1). Lineage (NCBI taxonomy): Eukaryota > Metazoa > Chordata > Mammalia > Chiroptera > Phyllostomidae > Macrotus > Macrotus californicus. Next base: position 9,313 of record VMDR010022790.1, on the reverse strand, counting down.
TATGGGTTTCCCTGAACCCTTTTTACACAGGTATAACAAAGTTATCTTATAGCTGCCGAACTGCCATTTTCAGATGAGATTTCCAGAGCTCCTGTATTCCATCTCCCGTCTCCAACAGGAGTACGCCAAAACCATCTGAGGGGGGAAAAAAAACTACATTTCACCACTTCCTTTAATGAAATAGTTTGGTATTTAACTACTTCATCACCAGAAATATTTTTTGTGCCCTCTAACCTGAATCCAGCCTGCCGCGTTGCATCAGGATCCCTCCCACTCTGGCAGACAGAGTGGGAAATTCGTTCCGTGACAGGAGGAATGTCTGAGCAATCTTAAGAGAAGATGCTTATTCCAACTTTATTTTCTCTCCCCTGACCACCTACCACCCTCTGTTCTTTCAACTAGATTCAGAGGCTGCCCCTTTTAGGAATCTTTTGCTGTTAAACCCTTCCTTTCCACAAAGAGACCAGAACACACGAGCTCAGTTTATCATGCATTTGTTGACATGCTATTTTGAAAATACTTTGAGTCTATTTCAGGGCAAAGTGCTCTGTATTTCCAAGCAGGACACATTCTTTCTAATGCAATGATGGTATTGTGAAAAGTGCCTGGGCTTGGGGTCAGAAGTCCTGAACTTGTCACTTACCAGCTGTTACTTGAGGCACATTCCTCAGCCTCTGAGAGGTTTGGTTTACTCATTTGGAAAACAGAGAAAATGGGGCTTTAACTGCCTAGGTCATTGTGAAGGGAAATAAAGAAATGTACTATTTAGAAGTGCTGAGAATAATGGTTTATGCTTAACAGGTGACTCCCAGGCATGAGTTCACATTCCTTAAGGACGGGGCCTGTAACTTTAAATTTCTGTAGTTTTTCTTGATAAGGTCTCAGGTGGCTGCTTTGTCCACAGGGTAAACTTAATGAGTATAGCTGACTGCCCATTTGTTTGGTAGCTGAGAACAAGCAAGCTGAGCAGGACTTAAGGCCATTTTGTGGTTTGGTGAGGTGTGAGAAGTCAAAATTGAGAGCCCCCATCCAAGTGGGTTGAAGGAGGTGGGGAGGCAGGTGCAGCGTGTGTCTGAGTCAGGGCACCAGGTGCACGTGGCATGACCCATGGAGTAGAAATCTAGGGGAAACAGAAAAACTGAAGATTTGGCTCTAATTTGGGGTCAGTAATGTCCCCATGAAAAAAAATCTGTCTCTTATAACTTCGCCAACTCTTAGAGTTCGTCTCTGTGCTGCCTTCTCTCTATTTCTGTCACTTCAGCAAGCCCATTCTGATCCTCATCTGTGAGAAGTGGGAGCTTCTTCTTCCAGGTTGATTATCTAGGAGGGTGCAGAAATAATTGCTGCAAAAATAATATTTCCCCCCTGAAAACACAGGATCTTGCCTCCGTCTGGCTCCTTAGCCCTTCTTCTCCACAAGGGTCTAAGACCCACGAGATAGCTGCATTGACGCTCTGGTAAGTACAAGGCACAAATGTCAACACTACTTTACTGTGACTCCAGGTGAAGTGGGCAGGATTACTCAGGGGTTGAGCAACCGACTCCACAAGGGTTCTGTGGAAGAAAATGAGTTTGGGTGGGAAACACTAAGCCTGGAGATTACTGAGGGTCAGGGAAGGGTTTGTTTATAGAGGGTGAGGCCTTCTCTTTTTCCACTAGGCCAAATGAATGGAGGAATGAGGGGCAGGAGACTTCTGGAAGTGCAGGAAAGGGAAGGGCATACCCAATCCACAGCTCACCTCTTTGATCAAGCAAAGTGAAGCAGTCTGGCAGCAGCTGCTCATTTATTTTTCTACCCTGAGTGCTTGACCCACAATAAGACACCAGGTGGTGAATAGCTACTTGTACACCGTGGATTTTGGTCTGTGGAATGGCAGACACAGAAAACTGAGTTAAACACGTTCCTTAGTTCATTAACAGGCTGTGCCAGGTTGCATTCTGGTCTTATTCAGCTTACTTGTTTTTCCCTTTAATTCCTGATCTTCACTCCCATTTTGCTTCTGTCCCCTCCTTCATTCCCGTCCCCGACTCCCAGCTGCCAATCACTGACTCACATAGGACAGTCTCTAATGATAGAGCAAGTACTCTTGTACTTGTGCTCCTATGGACCTCCGTAAGAGCCTCTCTGGCACAGACCCAGCATGGGGGATTGCTGGCGTGACATAAGTTATATGAATATTTAATTTTCACCCAATACTCTCTGGTTGCTTTCTAGAAAGGATGTGCCAATTTTAAGACTGCTCCAGAAATGCACGAATAAGTTATTTCCCTGAATTTTCTCCATCAGTTGGTATTACTCCACTTTGTAATCACTGTATATTGGGTGTATATAAAGTCTTAAGTCACTGTTTTAAAATTGTATTTCTCTGATTTCTAGGTCTTTCTAGAAATACATATCTCATAGTTGGTATTCATTCTCTGAATTGTGTATTTCATGCTTTGTTCACTTTTCTTTTGGTTTTTCAAAACTTTTCATGTAGATTTGCAAGAGTTTCTTATATATGTGAGACGTAAAAATTATCTTTTATATAGATACTGTAATTTTTGTGTGTGTTGTTCTTATCCAGTTTTGGGATCAAGGTCATACTTATTAATCTCATAAAATGATTGACATTTTTAATTTCCACAATGGCTATTTATCTATGCAAGTTGTAATTTCATTCTTTGCCAGTTTTGGCACTTTATAAACTCACTATAAAGATATGGGTCTTCCCACTTATCGATGTTCTATAACACTCCATAAGTCTTTTTAATTCTGCTTCTCTATTCCATGTCTTAACTTTCATTTTTTTGTTTTTTTTTAGAAAAAATTAAAGTTTACATAATATTTATTTATTCTTTTTAAAAATATAATTTTATTTATTTATTTATTTATTTACAGAGAGAGGGGAAGGGAGGGAGTAAGAGAGGAAGAGAAACAGCAATGTGCGGTTGCTTCTCACTCGCCCCCTACTGAGGACCTGGTTCACAACCCAGGCACGTGCCCTGACTGGGAATTGAATTGGCCACCCTTTGGTTCGCAGGCTGGCACTCAATCCACAGAGCCACACCAGTCAGGGCATATTTATTTATTTTTAATAAACATTAGTCTCATAATATTCTCTTATATTTATTTCTCTTCTTACTGGAGTACTTCTTCTAAAAGACTATTAAAAGAGGTTTACATATGAGATATCGTTAATTTGCCCCAAAAATGATCAGTGTTAAAGTTCTAGGTTGAAGGTTCTTGTCTTTCAATAATGCAAAAATTATTCTCTTGGCTGGCATCCATTGTTGATATTAAGAACTCTTGTCCTTTTTCAGGGGACCTATGCCTTCTCTCTGGAAACTTTTAGAATTGTTATTCTGTTTTTGGTTTTTTGAAGCACATTTTTTTTCTTTACCTTTTGAGCTCTAATGATATGACAGCAAAGGAATTAAAATGGGTATAAACTTCAACAATGAAGAGAATGTGGAGAGGGTCTTCAGAAGTTAAGCGATGGTGTGATACATGGATTATAGGAAGCAAGAGGGACTGAGGGCTGATGAAGTGAGGTAGACAGAGGATGATGCTGTGAGGAACAGACACATGGCAGGTGGCTGTCAAGGGCGATTTTTCTTGCAGAATCCTGGACGGGCTAAGTACTAAGAACTGTGGATTTGATGGTGGGCAAGAGGGAGGTAACAGGCTCAGAGAAACCCCTTACTTCTTTATCCAGATGTCAAGGGAGAAGGATGGTTCCTCTCTAAAGGACTTGAACAAGCGGTTCCTAGTATGGGAGTTAATGCCACATTTGGACTTCATTTCCACTCGTCCTGAAATGGAGCCCCATAGTCAACAATGCCCACTGGAGTACACTGAATTTCTGGTCAGTGTTGCCAATCCTCCCAGTGACTAGATATTAGAGAGAATTGTGCTACATGAAGAAGAAACACTGTGAAATAGAGAAATGATCAAATAAGAAAACAAGAGATAATTCAGGGTAAATAAGGACCTTGAGTGAAATGAATTTGTGTCCTCAGAGACATTTATAAAGACTCTCCATAAATTAGACAAGAAGAAAAAGCTAATTAAAAAGATGCAGGATAAGACTTGTAAGAACAACACTAGATGCTGGAAGATAGTAAAAAAATGCTTCAAATTATGATGAAAAATGACTTTCCACGAGGATTCTATATCCAGCAAAAATAATTATGAATCTTGAAATCACAAGAAAAGACATTTTCAGACAGGTGAGGTGCTTCATTGTATACAGTTAAAAAAATAATTAAAATTTTTTCCAATTATAGCTGACATACAATATTATATTAGTTTCAGGTCTACACATTTTTTTAAGGAGGTCATTTGAGAACACGCTCCTGCAAGACGAGGGAGTAAAGGAAGCTAGAGGGAAACGTGAGCTTCTGGAAGCAGTATCTCCAACCTCAGACAGTGATGAAGAGAGACAGATGACAGTCTTGCTGCAGGTCTAGGGAGAGATCAGTACAGATATTACACAGCCAGAGGAAGCACTAATTTGTATTTATGAAGACACTGTAAGCACAGAAAGGTTAGGTCCATTGGCCGAGATCACAAAAGTGGTAAGTAGTAAGTTAGTGATTGGGACCCAGCCAGAATGACTTCCCAGACTGAACTCTTATTCCTTATCACATGTCGTTTTTTTCTTATAACTTATCTTAATGTGATTAAAGGTTTCCATGGGAAAATAGAAAGAGCAGCACATTCTATGTGTGCAAACCACTCATTTATTAGAGTCAGAATGGCAAAAAAAAAGGCTGTGCAAAATTGCTAAATTAAGAAATAACTTTAGAGAAATTAGAAAATAGTTCCTAGAAAGATGAAAGCAACCCCCAGGAGAGAAAAGTGAAAGAATGAAGGTGGTTTGGTTGAGGGAGAGGCCACGGGCAGGGGGGTGAGGAAGGCAAGAGGTTGTTTCTTTGCAGGTTAAGTCTTCCTCACCTTTAAAAAAAACATAAATAATGTGCTCGTAGTATTTGAAAAATTTTAAATGTGATTTCTGTGTCCTTTGAAAATGATAAATAGGGCTTGTTTGGAAGATAAACCAAATGAGGAATTATGACGATGTGCAAAGGCACGGAAGAGGGAAAGTTCATGGCTTGGCGGAGATCAGTATGGTTTAGCTGACTTGACTGTAGGGCGGGTGGGGGCTGGTCGGAGTAGCTGGAGACGACTCTGGAACAGTAGACCAGGGCCAGGCTGTGGAAAGTGTCGAATGCCATGCTAAGAACTGTGGAATTTCTTTTACTGGCAACAAGGAACTACGAAAAATTCTGAGCAGCGTGATTCCGTCTGTGTTTTAGAAGGCTCATCCTTATGGCAGTTCAGAGTGAGGTTTGGAGGCCAGAGCAGAGGCAGTTAAAACAATTTAAGAGACTCTTACGGGCCTGAGTTAAGGCTTTCAACGTGCAGGGAAATGGAAGTCCCTGAACTGTGACTGGGGTCAAAACTCTTCCTGCCCTTTTAGCTACCTCCCTGGACTACCATCTGTCATCCATCGTCCTCCTGTTGGCTGGGGTGGCCCCTGCTCAGTGACAACACCGATGGGGCAGCAGGTGGGTGGCAGCTAGAGGGCCACGTGGCCTCACCCCTCCCTGCCTCATTCGGGAGCCACTAGGAGCCCACGCCTGGGTGGTGTCCGATTTCAACTTTTTAGACCTTGCAATAAACTGTTTTTTGGCCACTTTACAAGACATGTTTTAGCTTTTAGTGCAGGACTTTTACCAACTTCTCCCCAACCCCCTCCACACCCTTTAATGATTCCTTTGGGTTTTTATAAGTTTTTCAGTTTTTTCCTCCTGCCTTGCCAGCTCATCTAAGAAGTAGGATTTTTCCCTTCTCCTTTTATTAGTATTGATATTTTTAAAATAATAAAATAGAAACAATGAATGCAAACTTCTGGCCTCCTGCTTTCTAGGTTCACACCTACTACTCTTCTTGCTCTGAGGCTTATTAATGTTTTGCCCTGCTGGGTGTGAGTGTCTGTGTGACCAGGAGCCTCGGATGGCTTTATCCCAGTCTCTCTGGTTACCAATTTTTCCTTCCTGCTGCCTTACCTACTTCCATCCCTGCCTTTCTCCTGCCTTCTGGTTGCCAGGCAACATTGCTCAGGGGCAAGAGAGGCCGGCTAGCAGTGCCTGGCTGAAAAAGCATTGGTGTTTCTACCTCCTGTAGCAGCCTCCTGGCTGGGAGTTGGGCAACTTGCTGAAGGTCAAAGGCAGCCATTCATAGCTGTGGCATTCTCTCCACTAGGTGTGAACCTGACTCTGAGAGGAAATACTTGAAGGCAGAGAATGGGATGGAGTAGGGCAGTTAGTTTTCCCTTCACACCCAAGAAGCACATGGCTCCTGCCTTCTGGCAGGAATGGGTCAAAGTTGAGCAGAACAAGTCTGTGCATTTTAGGAATGTGAATTTCATTTCTCTCTATGCCTCTCCTTCCACTAACTGTGACTGAGATGCAGATTTGACCCTGCAAACATGACAAATTCACTTGCTAGTCGAGGTGGAATTTTTTGGGTTGGTGATCTACTTCCTTGTATCATGTTACTCAAAATATGGTCTGGGGACTAATAAATAGCATAAGTATCACCTGGGAGTTTGTTAGAATTGTGAACCTCAGTCCTGCCCCAGACCGGCTGAGCCAGCATCTGCCTTTTATCAGAAGGGCCAGGTAATTTTTGTGCACCTTAAATTTGAGCATCACTGATCAAAAGTTAAATGAGAACATGGGACTGACTGCCAGACTTTTGTGTTCCAGAGATCTCAGCCTTTCCCCTGCCCAGTGGGGTATCACAGAACCGCAGCCCTGGGGTCTTCCTGGACTTTTGGAGAGGGGTGTGTGCAAATGCAGGGACTGTCTCGGCCTGACAGGAGCCCCTCCCCTTTCTCCTTCAATCTTCACCTTACCCAGGTGTGGGACCAGGCATGAGCAGATATGTTATCTCACCTTATTCTGGCACAATCTTATAAGATAACAAAACAGGGTTATTAATCACATTTTAAACAATGGATCCCAATTTTATTGATGAGGAAATGACTAGTTCAAGTTCACAGAGCTAGGAACTGAACTTCCCATTGTGATTGCTGAATATGTCCCTTTCCACCTTCCTTTTGCATGTGACCTAGCTTACGACTTCCAGCCCTTTTCAACATGAAGCTCAGAAAAGTAATTATCGTGAAAAGAAAAAGCAATCAGAAACAAAATGCTGGGTTTGGGTTGAGTCATAAATTCCACCACGTAGGGATAAAACTAAGGACTTTTTCCTGAGCCTCTGAAAATGATTCCAGTAGTTCAGAGGCCCTTTTGAACAAGAGGTTACATGGATTGAGTTTCAAAGAAAAAAAAATGTTGAAAGAAATCTTCCAGATGAGAATGGTCTCCAGATGTGAACATTGCTCTTCCAGATGTGTGGAAGCATGGGGTGGGGGAGTGAGATGCCTCACATGTCTGCAAAATGAAATGGAAAAACAGCTCTCAGCCACAGGGGAAAGTAGGACAAGGGGAAGAGAAATGAAATGAGAGAAATGGAATCCAAGTTAAACTCTTCAATGTGGGGCCAGGCTAACTGGAAGGAATCATTCCCACGTGGGCTGACATTTTAAATATGCGGGTTAATGCAGAGGCCACACCTCAAACCGTGCTGCTGGAGAGAAAACTCTGAAGGTCTTGTGCCTGCAGGAACTCATGCACTTCTAAGTGGGTCTGATTCGGCCCCTTAGAGGAGGCTCAGATGAGAGCAGTCAAAGCTGCAGAGCAGGCAGGACAGGCTTTGAGTCTTACTTGCCAGAGGAGAGAACCGAGGCCAGAAATGCGGAAGGAGAAGGAGCCAGCAACTGCACAGCTCTTTCTTTCTTCAGCTTCTGAATCAGCAACAAATTCTCTCGGGGATCACCTGGTTTGTTTCTTTACAATGGCTAGGAAGTCCCATGTTTCACAGATGAGTAAACCTGAAACCACAGAAAACAGGCTTTGTGGCCAAGGGATTGTGGTTTGTCGCATCTCTGAAATCTGAACCATTGTCAAACTCCTGGCTGGAATAAAACTCCTTTATTTTCCCCTGCTTAGCATCCTCCCTGTCCCCAGAAAGATGGGCCAAATTACTGCCTCGGGTGTCCATCTCCCGACCTCCCCACTTTCCCACATCTTCCTCTTCTCCCCAATTTCCTTGTCGCTCTGGACATGAGATTTTTTATTCTTTCCTTCTTCTATATTTTTCAGCAACACAAATAACTTACTGCGCTGGTCCCACTGGTGGCAGTCTACATTTTTATCTCCCTCAGGATTTAAAGAACATATATCAGTAAATTTAAGTTGCTAATTATTCAAACATGTACACGTGTAACAATGCCTACATACTGGTCACACATACACGCAAGGCATAATGTCTGGCCAATATGCTAATAACACAATTCATAATTACTAAGTTGTAAAAGTTAACCAGCCACCTTCTGTTTCCCTGTGTGAGGCCTAATCTTTCCCTGTGACCTGCAGCTCAACACATTTCTCAAATCCACGCCAGTCAGAAGGTAGATTATCCAGCTAGAAGGTACTGAGGTCATTGGGCCAGGCGCTCAGAGCCATATACTCTTGGGACATAGACAGATGTCATTACCCCAAGAATCAAGTACCAGGAAGTACCGTCGTATCACGATCATGATCATCTTCATCATCATCATCACCATCATCTTTATCATCATTATGTCATCTTCACCATCATCTCTATTGGCAAATTAAGAGTTCTTTATTTCCTTTTGCTTTAATCTAATTGGAGTTGAATTCTCAAGCTACTGCTTAAGCCTGATTAATTCTGATATTCCATTTAGTGCCTGATTCAGTTTTTGTAAAACTGATTCTGTCCTGGCACAGTAGAATGTACATCTTTAAATTTTTATACTTAAACTCACTAGTTGGCTTAAGGCTTAGGAAAATAAGTAAGTTAAGTTTAGCTCAACCTGTGGTTCAGAAAATGTTTATATTCATTCTGACTTTCAACTACAAACTTGGTGCATTACATGCCTTTGAATCAGATAGATTTCGTTTGGCATTTGTGGTGGCAAATTATTTTGTTCTGGTAAAGTTGGTTGTATTCATCATTTTCAAAAAAAATTCCAAAGAGCCTGGTGTTACCATGAGCCTACTTTGCCCTGCAACAGTGCACCGCAGGCCTTGAGTCATTGCATTCTGCCCAAGCGTCACGGTAAAAAGATTCTCCTCTGCCTTCTTTTCTGGGCTTTCCCCACACCTGCTAGCTGAGTCACACATCTCCAGCTCCAGGAGAGATGGTGCTTTAAACATTTTTTTCAATTACAGTTTA
>VMDR010022789.1:0-16000 GCA_007922815.1 Macrotus californicus | reverse complement strand
ATCTGCAAACAATGACTTTTACTTCCTCCTTTCCAATTTGGATGCCTTTTATTTCTTTTTCTTGTCTGAGTCCTGTGGCTAAAACTTCCAATACTATGTTGAAAAGAAGTGGTGAAAGTGGGCACCCTTGTCTTATTCCTAATCTTAGTAGGAAAGCTTTTAGTTTTTGCCCATTGAGTATGATGTTGGCTGTAGGTTTCTTGTATATGTCCTTTATTATGTTGAGTTATGTTCCCTCTGCTCTCATTTGCTAAGTGTTTTTATCATAAATGAGTGCTATACTTCATCAAGTGCTTTTTCTGCATCTATTGACATGATCATGTCACTTTTGTCTTTCCTTTTGTTTATATGATGTATTGTGTTTTTTGATTGGCGAATATTGTACCATCCTTGCATCCCTGTGATGAATCCCGCCTGATCATGGTGTATGATCTTTTGAATGTATTGCTGGATGTGGTTTGCCAATATTTTGTTGAGGATTTTGTAAAGCATCAATGTTCATCAGCAATATTGGCCTGTTGTTTTCTTTCTTTGTTGTGTCTTTATCTGGTTTTGAGATTAGGATGATGCTGGCTTCATAAAAAGAGTTTGAGAGTCTTCCCTCTTCTTGGATTTTTTGAAATAGTCTGAAAAGGATAGGGGTTAGCTCTTCTTTAAATATTTTGTAAAATTCTCCTGTGAAACTGTCTGGTTCAGGGCTTTTGGTGCTGGGAATTTTTTGATTACTGTTTCAATTTTACTAGCTGTTATCAGTCTTTTTACTTCTTCTTGATTCAGTTTTGGAAGATTATATTTTTCTAGAAATTTGTCCATTTCACCTTGGTTTTCAAATTTCTTGGATATAGTTGTTCATAGTAATTTCTTTTAGTCCTTTGTATTTCTGTACAGTTGGTATCAGTTGTAATCTTTCCTCTTTCATTTCTGATTTTATTTATTTGGGTCTTCTCTCTTTTTTTTTTTTTGATCAGTCTGCTTAAAGGCTTTTCAATTTTATTTATCTTTTCAAAGAAACAGCTCCTAGATTTATTGATCCTTTGAACTGTTCTTTTAGTTTCTATGTCATTTCATTCTTCTCTGATCTTGGTCATTTCCTTCCCTCTACTCCCTCTGGGCTTTGTTTACACACACATTTTAAACAAATCAGACTTTACAAACAGCAACACATCAAGTCATCTCTCTAAATCCTACACACTGTTTGTCCTCCCATCTTCCTCCAAGTGTTGGTGATTCTCATCTCTTGTAAACCCCATAATTTTAAAAAGAATTGAAAGAAAACCCACCTGATATTAGGCCCCTCAGGCCTGCTTACTTGCCAAGTCAGCCTTGAAGATGAATTACAAATCGTTAGGTAGTTAGAAGGTAAATATTCTTCTTTGTTACATAGTGCTGCATTTTAGATTTCTTTTTAACTACCAAACTTAGTTTTTTATGGTTGGTAAAGTCACTGCATCTGGACATGGTTATTCTATAAATAAAGAAGTTTCTATTTAATATTAGTATGTGTTGTTCACTGCTCACTTACAGTGGTGGGGAGATCAATCATGTTAGCTACAGAAGAGGAACAAACACATGCTGTTTGTTCAAGACAAGGCCTGTAGTAACATCACTCTCACCCTCTTGCAAGCCTCTCCCTCTGCATTCTGAGTGGGAGGGAAATCGCGGAGATGCTGCCTAGAACTCTGGGCATTCCCATGGGGTGGTGAGGTGCATGTCAACACCACCTTTCTTGTGCTTTAAGGTTAAAAAGTGCTGAAGAACTACTTTTCCAAAATAGCAAATTTTGAACTTTTAAGTGAACAGAATCTTTTTCAAAATAAGTTGAACCATAACATGGCTCTGAAATAGATAAAATAAGTAAAAAGGCATACTCTGGATGAAATGGTGGGGGATGGGGTTGGAAAGTTACAGAACCCCAATGGCTAGGCTTTTTTTAGGGTTTCCTTACCCCCAAGAATCCCGAGGCACCCTATAGAACCCAAGGGCCAGAAAGAACATAGTGTGGATTGCTCCAGAGTTGGCTCTGTTGCAACACAATCATTGCATCACCACACAGGGTGCAAGTGTACATTAAATTGAAAGACTTCTCGGAGGAATAGCTGAGAGATCACAGCTCTCTTCAAACTCCATGATGGCCAGCAGCCATCAAAGGGAACGGGGAGAGACAAGCGGATGAGGCTCTGCTCCCTTTCACTCCAACACCCCGACCCACACAGTTACTCTTGTTTTTGTTTGCCCTGTTGAGTTTCACACATAAGATTTCTTTATGAAAAGATTCAATTTCTGAAAATAAAATAGAAAAATTTGTTTAATTTTCTTACTTTATAGGTAAGGAATCTGAGAAATTGTGGGTTTTGTCTAGGTTGATTCAAATAGCAGATGTCGGAGTCAAGACTACTGCCAGGGTCAACTGAGCCATGCACCATCCCACACTGGTTGGGTGTGCACTGTGACACGCACTGTCCTAAGCAGGAGCAACTTCATAATCTCAGTCTTTTTCTGATAACTTTGTCTCTTTCCCATTTTTGGCTTTACTCAAATGACTGCCACTAAGTTTCTTCCAGAATGACAGTGGCATGGAAATAATTCTCCAATTCAACGTAAACACGAAGAGGACTTTCCAATGTGAGCCCTCAACCCACAACCGCTCCTGACTAAAAGTAACGAATTAGATTGCTGCAGTGCCCGCTTGTACACAGAATGGTTTTATACATTATGACATAAGGGAAATACATGAGGCTCTGGTTTAATAAAATTTAGATAATCTAGGTTTGTGTTTGTTTTGAGGACAGGTGGGAGGGGGCTAGTATAGCAAGGAGGGAGACTGGAAGCCAACATTTCCATGGAGTGTATGATGTGGGGTGGAATGGGTGGAATAGGGCCGGGGTATATCCTTTGGCACACCAGCCTTCCTCCATATTGCTATTGTAGGTACAATCAGAATGCCACCTTTCCAGAGAACCGTCAGAGGAATGTCAGTGGACAGGAGAAAAGACCATCTAACCAAGTTTGTCTTGCTGCTGATTTGAGGCTTTGCTCTTATAGCGCCAGTTACAGGGTCCCCATCTTCTCTCCCACTGGCTGATTCCCCATGATGTTCCTGGGGCTAATGGCATAGGCAGTGACAGCGTGGAGGCCCAGGGCCATCACGGTGATCTGGGATGTCTGGGGCTGCTCCTGGTGCCCAGCTCTGTCAGTCACGTTATATTTGTGGATGTAACAGCCCAGCTAAGGTACTGAGTAAACAGCCAAGAGGGGGTGGACTTATCTGTGTAAAATGGAGTTGTTTTATTTCAATGTGTGCTTTCCATGCTATTTCTATGAGAACACTTCCTTGCACATTTAAAGATTCTCCATTGTTCTCAAGGCATGTGAGGGGAATATTTGCCTGTGTTCATTCATTTGTTCGTTTTCCTCTCCTGTCCCTGTTTGTTCTTTCTCTCTTTCTTTCCTCTCTCCCTCCTTTCCTTCCAACCCCAGGGAGTAAATGCACAAAATTATGCATGACTACTTTATTTTTTTATCTCTTTCTATGGCCAGATACTTTATAATTTTTATACATTTATAATTTAATTTTATAAAGATATATATATAGTATAAAATATAAATTTTTATATTATAGAATATGTAACAAACACGATATATAAATATCAATTTACATATGATACAATGTAAACATTTATATTTATATAAATTACACATAATTTTAATCCTCAAACCTAACTTTTAGCCATATTTATAGGTAAATAAACTAAAGCACAGAGACCTTTGCCCTTAAGGAACTTATATAGACATTAGACTATGTCCCAGGTCTCAATAGCCTATGACTAAAATAGGGTGACAATTCTTCCTTCATATTCAAATTACTGTGACTCAAGCTTCCAACCTTCACCAGGTTCCTTTTTGTACATAGAGAGACTCTCAAAGCGCTGACTCACACAGGTCCCAGAGCAAGAACTCAGGTTCTTCCACTTGAGCCTTTTGGCACCACTGTCTTGCTGCCTCTCCACCAATGGCCCTTGTGAAGGTCATTGCTTCACCAGCTCCGGCAGTCCTTCTCTGGGAACCACTGTTCACAGTCTCACCGTGGTCTTGGAAAGAAACACTGTGGTTCCTTCCCTCAGCTCTTCTCTTAGAAGGACGGTAAAGCTTCTAGTTCACTGATGTAAACATGAACCTGGAATTGGTTACATGGCTTGATCTCCGGCTCCCAATGGCAGAGGCTCATTCTCTCTTATTACTTGGTGTCTGCGTACCTTGGAATCTGGGCCTCAGAGAAAGATGAAAAAAATTTCTTTCTAGTTCCAAATAGCTGTGTAAATAAAAGATCCTTGGGAGTGGTTTCTTTTGGACAAAAACAAATTTTAGGCCTTCAATGTAGGAGGCATAAATTGATTGGGAGTGTTAAAATAGCAAGTTCCAGAGCTTTCAGAATAATGTGAACATCTAGACACCTCGGGCACAAGATCACAGTGAATCGCTGAAATCTTACATTAACCACAGCCTTCCAGTGGGGTCCCAAACCCACCCACAGCATCAGCGCTATTGCTGTGACCTTAGAGCTGGATGCCATTCTGAGGGAGCTGAGACATTTCAATTTGATGAGGATATGCAGTCCTAATATTTTAGAGTAACGAGGGAACTGTGATTTATAACTGATGCTCTGGAAGAGATCATCTGTCTTGCATTTTCAGTTACCAATAGGTGAACACAGGCAAAATGAATGGGAAGATGGTGACTTACCCACCCACCTGATACTGATAAAAACATGCCTCATCCCACATCACTTCTCACCGTAACACATGCATTCCAACCTGAGCAGTTCCTGTTTACTCCCAACCCCCACATCCAACCCCTTCTCTTTCTTCCTCTTTTGTCTGAATTACCTGGGACACATACATGTGTGATTTTTCTTTTTTCTTTCAGGCCTCATTTGTTTATCCTTTGTTTTATTTCATCATTAGTGTGCGAATGGCAGATAAAGCAGCATGCAGGGGGAATGTGATCTTGCTGTTTTCAACATCAACTCTAACTGGGCAGTGTGTACCCTTTTTTAGCCTTACAAAATAAGGGCAAAGGCAGAGGCAGTCATTGGAATGAATTCAAAACTCCACTGGCACAGTCATGAAGTATTTGGAGATTGTGAAATAAAATTGTTGTGTTTTTTTTTTAGTTCAGTTTAGATTTGTTTTCCAGGGTTTTTCAAAAGCAAGTTTATTCTGTTTTTCCAATAAGCATTGTTTTTGTATTGCTTACCAGATTTTTTCAGTCTTTCTGTCAGTTTCCCCTATGTTTTTATAGTGTCTGTTATTTATTTCAAACCACAGTGCTGTCTTCAAGTAGAAGGCCACATTTGATAGTTTTATCTTTGAGGCACCTACCCTAGGTTGTTTTTGTTACCGTTCTAAACCTGAGTACATTAAGCATAAGCAAATTGAAGGTCAATTTATTTAATTCACATTAATACTAGGCAACCCACTAAAAAAATCAGAAATGATGAATTTCCTATTAAGTAATTGTAATTAACTTTCTATTATTATTTTAATTAGAATATCATGCAATGTTTTAATATGGACTACAAATAAACTTAAATCATACAATTTTATGCAAGAAAAGACAAAAATAACATGGCATGTAGAATCATTTTGAGGTACTGTGAATGAATATAGGCAACATATTTATTATTAGAAAATTAGAAGATTCTTGAAGCCTTCTGGAAAGCCATGTCTACATTATCCAAGAAGTTCATTGGCCCCCAAATTGGTGTATATATTTTCTGTCTTAACAAATGATTTCTGTGGCTTAGATAAAAGAAAGGTTTCCTTTGTATGGGTGGAATTCCAGACCAGGTAGCTGTATAGTATAAGGAGCTTTTAACATATGGTATGAACGCCTGAGACAGCTACTGTTCCTGTGGCTCATATGTTTATTGATTAGGCGATAGCATACAATTAGGTTGGAAGAACTATAATATTCAGAACTGTCGACGGAAAGGCAATCTGAATAGTTCAGAGGAACAAGGTGAACCATCTTTGCTGTTACTTTTATCATCGTGGGCTATTTCCCTCTTTTCTATACATGTTGTGATTGAGGACAGGCTTCTGCACAATGGCTCAACTCAGCAGCTACCCTTTTGTAGAATTTTATAGATTGGTGGGACCCACAGACTCTTTAAAAGTTTAATACTAGAGAGAACTTTGGAAGTTATCCAGCTGAACTCTGTCATGTTACAGATAAAGGAAAATGAGGCCGAGGGCAAACAAAACATACTCTAATTTGCCTTATTTGCAGCAGAATCATGCCTAGACTTTAGGTCTCCTGGTTCCTGGACCAGTGTTCTTTTCCCCATATTATGCTGTCTCCTCTGCATATGAATTGCTCACTAAAAATGGAAATGACTAGATTTAGGAGTTTTTAATAAAGAAGAGGTGTTTCCTCCTAATTCCTGGATCGTTGCCTCTGAACGTCTTGGTCTAAAACACATGGGCCCCTTTTGAGTCCATCACTCAAAATATCCATGGCCCAAGCACTCATCAGACATTTGGATTCAGAGCAAGGGCTCCCTCCATCAAAATGATTGCTACTGAGTTGATCAATTAAGGTAGATGTCTCCAAAAAGATGAGCATAATAGGTAGCAATTATTGATAAGCTTATCATTGGTTTATGGCAAATTGCAAGATTTAAGGACAATACAGTAAAATTATCTGATAGCCAATTTAATTCAATTAATTTTTAAATTTTAAGTTTAATTTTTCTATTTTTTTTCTTCATTCCATATTTATGGTCACTGTTAGAGAGACGGTGGTTTTTCCTCATGGACAGTACATTCTGGTGGAGGACACAGCCTTTGACACTAAAACACATATTTCATATATCAGTAAGTTCTGTGCAGAAAATAAAACAGTAGCAGGCCAGAGAATGCCTGGAGTGGGGTAAGGGGTAGCTGGCTCAGGTAGACTGGTTAGGAAAAGTCTCTGAGGATGTGGCATTTGAGCAAGAAATGGATGAGGAGAAGGAACTACTTGGTAAAGATCTGAGGGAGGGACATTCCTGTCAAAAGAATGTATGTGCAAAGGTCCTGAGGTGGGAACGGGCTTGGTAGTGGCAGAAGTGAAGTGAGGAAATGGAGAGAGCAGTGGGAACTGAGATCACAGGAGTGGTCAGGGGCCAGCATGCAGGTAAGGGTTCAGATTACATGCTACATACAACAGGAAGTCCACTGGAAGGTTTTAAGCTAACGGGACAAGAGTAGACAGAGGGGACTAATTAAGGGACTATTGTAGTAGTGTAAGTGAAAGAAAATGATGACAGACTAGGGAAGTTGGAGTGGAAATGGAAGTGATGAAAGTGGCAGATTTGGAGTATATCTTAAAGATTCACCCGACAGGATCTGCTGAAAGAAGGAATGTAAGAAAATTATGAGAGTGTGGCAGACAGAGTTTGGGGCAGCCCCATGATCACTGCCTCCTGCACTTCATGCCCTTGTAATCCCCTCCCTTTAAGTGTGGGAGTGTGGGTGGGACCTGTGACTAACTTCTAATCAATAAAACATGGCAAAGGTGATGGGATGTCACTTACGATTACATTACACTGGACTCCATCTTGCTGAGGTCTCTTTCTTTCTACCTTGCTAGCTTTGAAAAAGCAAGCTGCCATGTGACCAGAGGGCCCATGGAGAGGATCGTGTGGTAAAGAACAGTGGATGGCTTCTAGGAGCTGACAGTGGCCTCCCGTTGACAGCTAGCAAGAAGCCAGGGCCCTCAGTCCTACAGCTACAGAAACTGAATGCTTCCAACAATCTTGTGAGCTTGGAAATGGGTCGCCAGCTTCCAGGTAGGAATGAAGCCCTTGACAACACTTTGATTGCAGTCTTGCAGGGCCTTGCAGAGCCCTGACTCTTGACCCATGGAAACTATGAGATGCTAAATGTGTGTTATTTTAAGTTGCTAAATTTGTGGTATTTTGTTACACATCAATGGAAATGTAATATACCTGGGATGTTTACTTCAACTATTCTAGTCTCAGGGCCATGAAGTGTTCAAACAATAAGAAAGCCAGGATCTTCAAACACAGCCCACTTATTTTAAAGATTGGGGAGACAGGGTCACAGAGAATGAGGGCCCTGTCTGAATCTACGCATCTCACTAGCTATTAGAATCCCCCCCTGCTCCCCCAACTATTGCTCTTCCTGCTGCACTGTGCTGCCTTCTAACTATTACACATCATCTCTTTGTTCTTTTCTGTTAGTCTATACAAAGCATATTGTATGACTTTATTGGGGCTTTTGGAGGTACAGAATTTTTCTAGTTTTAATCCATGAAAGTGTGAGTGAGACTCTACCTTAGGTTAAGAAAAAAGTAAGTCCTTCTTTACCTCATAGATGATCTGCCCTATGTGCAATGCATCTGAATTCTTAACCTACCATCATGAGAATGAACTGGTATGGAGAACTCTTTAGAGTCTCGCAAACATGGCTCATTTTAAAACTTCCTGTCCAAGCAAGTCATCTCCTCTCTCCCCATAAACCCTTGGGAGCCTCCAGGAACCTTTATCCTGTTTTTGTGGGCTCTCCTGGGGAACAGTCACAGTAAGGGTCATTGACAGGCCACAGGGGTGAAGTAATAAAAAAACCCCAGAAAACATAAAATTTTTTAAATGAAACAAAGAATTGAATGTAAACTGTAATTGATTTTTCTTCATTCCATATTTATGACATTGGTCACTGTTAGTGAGATGGTGGTTTGTCCTCATGGAGAGTACATGCTAGTGAAGGACACAGTTTTTGAGTGATAAAACACATATTTCATATATCAGTAAGTTCTGTGCAGAGAATAAAGCAGAGTAACAGGCCAGAGAATGCCTGGAGTGGGGAAGGGGTTGGCTGGCTCAGGTAGACTGGTTGGGAGGGGTCTCTGAGGATGTGGCATTTGAACAAGAAATGAAGAGAAGGAACTACTAGGTAAAGATCTGATTTCTGTCAAAAGAAAGTATGTGCAAAGGTCCTGAGGTAGGAATATAAAAAAAGAAAGAGAAGTAAAATAAAATAAATAAAATTAAAAAATAAAGAGAAAAAAAGAAAAATAAATAAACTATATGACAACAATGCAACCTAAAATGCCATTGACCCTGGTGCTCATGATTAGAAGCATGGAGCTTGAATAGCCCTGGGGAACAGACATTTTTCATCAGCTGCATAGCTTCTTACACTGCTTTCTCTGTCCATTGTCAGACACAGGAGAGAGGAGAACTGGAGTGTTGGCTGAGGCTGCTGTGGAAGTTGCTCTTTCTTTATGCAGTTCATGAAGTAGTGAAAGGATGTAACAAACAACCTCATCATATCAGTAAACTTTAATACTTTCTTGGCAATCATCCTCCTGATTCTTGCGTACTTTACTGCCCTTTGTCTCACGTGGTGCTCCTTATTAGCCTAATACACAGTTACTATAGTCATGTGCTGCTGAGCAATGGGCATGCATTCTGAGAAATTTGTTGTTTGACAATTTTGAACTTGTGCAAATGTCATAGCATGTACTTATATAAAGTGACATTGTATAGCCTACTATATACCTAGGCTACATGGTATAGCCTGTTCCTCCTAGGCTACATGGTCTAGCCTATTCCTCCGAGGCTATGTGGTCTAGCCTATTTATCCTGGGCTACAGTCTGTACAGCATGTTACTGTACAAAACAACACAAGATTAAATCAAGCATGAGAAAATGATGAAGTCACAAGATGTGGTAACAAGATGTGTGAGGCTGCTGCCAGCATAACATGATCCACTGTTTCACAACAAACTTTTTTTTAACAAATAGAAAGAGTACACTCTAAAATAAGGAGAAAAGGTATGGCATAGTAAATACATAAACCGGTAACATAGTCATTTATTATCGTTTACAAATGTTATGTACTGTGCATAATTGTTTGTGCTGTACTCATAAGCCCAGCAGTGAAGTAGGTGTGTTTACACCACTATCACCAAGAAACATAACACGCTGTGCTGAGTTGTTACAATAGCTATGACGTCACTAGACTATAGGTATTTTTCAGCTCCATTATAATCTTATCGGGCCACGGCTGTTCGTACAGTCTGTTGTTGACCGAAATGTTGTCATGCAGCACATGACTTTATTTTTGTTCTATTAATACTAGGATGAGAAAACAGTATTCTTCTCTTTTGGACATGAACCAAGGGATCATGGTTTACATCAGGGCTGGCTGAGAAACAGGCAACAAATCAACATCTCTGTGCACTGGACAACCAAATATTTTTCTGTAGATTACAGTAATTTGGGAGTAACTGAGGATGAAATGAGGCTTGTAAATAATTATGGTTTAAGTTATAAAGCTGTAGTTTGGACTCGTATTCAGGTGCTTGATATAAGCAAACACTAGTAATCACACTTTATGTGGAAATGTTTCACCTGTCCTAAGTACATATGAATGTTTAAGCAATTCTGAAAATAATTTGAGGTTGCTAAGCTTTCCCTATTCCTTTGTCTGGGAAGAGCCCTCCCCTTCCCACCATCCTGCAAAAATACTTTCTTCACTTGCCAGAATCTTGAATTTAAAAAAAGTAGATCTTTTATTCTATGCTTATTTGTTGCTTAGCTAAAATTTAAATAATACAGGAACCATAGCAAATGAAGCTTTGTCAGCTGTGCTTACATTAACATGAGCCTGTCCCATATTTCCTGGAGCAGGTTTTGCTGAGGGGAGGAGGCTTGTTCAGAAGTAGAAGTTGTGTGGAAGTACCCGGAGGACATATGTAGTGTTAGGGATACACCTAGGGGAGGTCAGGCAAAGGGAATGGGAGCTCTGGCAAAGGTAAGGAGAGCTCCGAAGACCAGCTGAGCCCACCGACAATTGGCCCGGCCAGCCAGTAGCTGTGACCTCAGCCTGTCTTCTCTTCCAGTCCTGGAAAGAGCTGGCAGGTGTCTGAACAAGCCCAAAATCTAAGTAACAATTATGATGTGGCAATCAAGAGCCACACCTCCTACACAGTGTTTAATAACAAAAATATTATTCTTTGTATTGCCATATATTCAAAGCTTTTAAAAGCACCTGTATTTTCGGGTTCCTCAAACATGTCCTGCAGTATACCACCTTTTTGTCTGAGGGTATATTACTGGTGATATGCATATTTTGTTGTATGTAGGCAATGTATAAATGTAGCTGTATTTTCTGAATTTCTATATTTCTGAACAAATTTAATTTTCAGCTTGGACACTTTATGCTGTTTTTGGTAATACTCCTGATTTAAATGGTCAGTTAGTTCAATCAAACAAATGATTAATTTAGTAAAATATTATTTCAATTTGTGTGTTTTTATTGTTTCTTAAAAACAAATATTAACAAAATTAACCAAAACAAAAACAAAACCCCAGATACTAAGCCTACAAGTCAACTTTTTCAAAAAAAGTGGAGGCATTGGAAAACAGATTATTGGCAACATCAGTGTAAATTTTGGTGCATCTACCAAGACCTGAAGGAACTTTATTATGATTAACTTGACTTTAAGGATTGGTTCTTATGACATATATTCATAAAAATATCACCGTAATGCAAAATAACTTGTACATTGTGAGAGTTAAAATGTCATGGTGTGTTTGTCCAGACCTATGGAATATACAAAATCAGCAGTGAACCCTTATATAAATTATAGACTCTGGGTGATAATGATGTGCTAGTGCAGGTTCATCGACTGTAACAAATGTACCAGTCTGGTGGTGGGTATTGACAATGAGGGAGACTGTGTGTATATGAAAACAAAGAGTATATAAGAAACCTCTGTACCTTCTGCTGAATTTTGTTGTAAACCATAAACTGCTCTAAGAAGTAAAGTCTATTTAAAAAAAGAAGCTTGATTGAAAAGTGTGGACTTGTCACAAGTGATAGTGTATGAAAGATTAACATCTGATTAAATTGAAATAAAACAAAAAATTATGATTGCAGCTGACTAGGAGAAAAGATATATTTAGCTAAACTCTGTAGGCATCAAAGTTGGATTTATTAATTTAGTAGGTTCTCTGACATTTATATTAAAATCAGTTTTACTTTATGGACCAAATTACCAATGCCAGGAGAGAGAGCGAGAGAGACATGTATGTGTGTGCATAGATACGCTTGTAAACGCACATTGCTCCCTCTCTTGACCGGTTGGTTCTGCCTGGCCTCCTGCAGACCTGTCGGCCAGGGGTGGATAGAAAGCAGCAGAACCACTGCTTCTGTCATGGGGGCAGAAGAGTCTCCTTGCCACTGGCCATTTGTCAAAAGCTTTGCCAATTTCACACTAGAACATGAGCCATTTTTTAAAATTTATTGAATTCATTGGGGTGACATCGGTTAACAAAACCAGACAGGTTTCAAGTGTACAACTCTGTAAACACATCATCTGCGTACTGCACCACGTGCTCCCTCCCCACCCAGAGTCAAGTCCCTTTCTGCCACCATTTATGCTCCCTTTGCTTTCTTCCACCTTCTCCACCCCCTCACCCTCTCTAGCCATCACCATACTGTTGTCTCTGTGTGGGTTTTTTTTTCTTAATCCCTTTGATTTTTTCACCCAGCCCCCCAACTCTTCCTCCCCTCTGACAAAGCTGTCATTCTGTTCTCTTTATCTATGAGTCTGTTCTATTTTGTTAGTTTATTTGGTTCACTAGATCTCACCTACAAATTATATCATATGGTGTTTGTCTTTCTCTGACTGGTTTATTTCACTTAGCATAGTACTCTCCAGGTTCGTCCATGCTGTCACAAAAGGTAAGATTTCCTTTTTTTTTATGTCTGAGTAGTATTCCATTGTATAAATGTATCACTGTTTTTCATCCACTTACCTTCTGATGGGCACTGGGGCTACTTCCAAATCTTGGCTATTGTAAATAATGCTGCAATGAACAGAGAGGTGCTTATGTTTTTCTGAATCAGTGTTTCATGTTTCTTCGGATATATTCTCAGAAGTGGAATTGCTGGATCATAAGACAGTTCTGTTTTGAATTTTTTGAGGAAATTCCATATTGTTTTGTACAGTGGCTGCACCAATCTTCATTCTCACCAACAGTGTACAAGGGTCCCCTTTCTCCACATTCTCCATGAGCACTTGTTTGTTGATTTATTGGTGACAGCCATTC
Organism: Macrotus californicus; assembly: GCA_007922815.1. Lineage (NCBI taxonomy): Eukaryota > Metazoa > Chordata > Mammalia > Chiroptera > Phyllostomidae > Macrotus > Macrotus californicus. The sequence goes on along the minus strand of VMDR010022789.1, from coordinate 2,874 downwards.
CAACAGGAGTGAGGTACTAGCTCATTGTGGTTTTAATTTGCATTTCTCTGATGGTTAGTGACATTGAACACCTTTTCATATGTCTGTTGGCCTTCTGTTTATCCTTTTTGGAGAAGAATCTATTCAAGTTCTTTGCTCATTTTTTAAAATTAGATTGTTTTCTTGGTGTTGAGTTGTATAAATTCTTTATAAATTTTGGAAATTAACACCTTATTAGATGTATCACTGGTGACTATGTTCTCCCATTTAGCTAGTTGTCTTTTCATTTTGTTAACGGTTTTCTTTGCTGTGCAAAATTTTTAGATTACTATAGTCCCATTTCTTATTTTTTCTTTCATATTCCTTGCCTGAGGATATAGATATAAAATATTGCTATGAGAAATGTCAGAGAGTTTCCTGCCTATGTTTTCTTCTAGGACTTTTATGATTTTGAGTCTTACATTTAAGTCTTCAATATGTTTTGAGTTTATTTTTGTATACGGTATAAGGAGGTGATCTAGTCTCATTTTTTGCATATTTCTGACCAATTTTCCCAACACCATTTATCGAATAGACTCTTAACCCCACTGTATATTCTTGCCTTCTTTATTAAATATTAATTGACCATAAAGGCATGGGTTTACCTCTGGACTCTCTATTCTGCTCCATTGATCTATATACCTGTTTTTATGCTAGTATCATGCTGCTTGGATTACTATGGACTTGTAGTATAGTTTGATATCAGGTAGTGTGATACCTCCAACTTTGTTCTTATTTTTCAAGATTGCAGAGGCAATTTAGGGTGTTTTGTGGTTCCATATAAGTTTTTGGAATATTTGTTCTAGTTCTATGTGATATACCATTGGTATTTTTCTAATTTTTAATTTCTTTGGAGAGAGAGAGGTGAAGGGAGGGAGAAGAGGGGAAGAGAAACATCAATAGGTTGCCTCTCTTATGCTCCCCCCAACATCCCCGAATAGGACCAAATTTGCAACTTAGGCAGGTGCCTTGACCCGGAATCGAACCTGCAACCCTTTGTTTTGCAGGACGACACCCAACCAACTGAGCCACACTGGTCAGGGTTGCCATTAGTATTTTAACAGGAGTTTCACTGAATCTATAGATTGCTTTGGGTAGTATGGACATATTAATGATGTTAATGCTTGCAGAGAAATTTTGAAAGAAACAAATATGATTCCTTGGTTTTGTTAAAAATAAAGTGCATGTGGTGGTAGTTAAATTTGGGAGTCAGGGGGCTTTGAGAATGATGTGTAAGTGTAGGACAGACCCTTGCTCTCAGGTTGTGCAATGTTTGCTGACTAGGATTCAATGTATAACAGACTCAAGCAAATACAGATAATCTTCAGAGGCTTAAAGATATTTTAAAATTAAAATAAGTTAGTTTTTGACACTAGGATACTATTGAAAATTATAAATGCAAATAGATCCCAAGATTAATGTGGTTTAGCCATAAATAGAGCAGTTCTGAAGCTGTGAAGGAACAATAGAACCAATTCATTCATTTATTCATACAATCTATGTACATCCTATAGGTTAAGAATTTAATAAATAAATAATAAAATGACAAAATGAAGTGCATAGCTATTTTATTGTTTAATTTGTCTTAGATTCTCATTAGTCAATGCGGCAATGTTAGGCATCTTTTCTGCAAGAACCCTTTTAGAAGCATAGTTTTATTTATTAAAAATAATTTCACATATCATTTTGTAGTGCCATTCTGCACAGGGAATTTATGATAACATTTTAATCTTTTTTCTCTGTTTTGAACTATTCAAAATATTAAAACTATATAGCTATTTTAGAGACCATTATGCACCAGCTTACTTTTCTTACGTAACTTATCTTAGTATGTAACCCATACAAGAATAACTTATTAAGACTATAAAGGACACCTGGACAAAACCAAAGGGGGTTAGGATCAAGGGTGGGAAGTGGGGATGGGTGGGGTGGGGGGAAAATGGAGACAACTGTATTTTAACAACAATAAAAAAAAGTTTAAAAAAAGACTAATTTGCTTGGAAAAACTGAGACCTGTACATATTTTTTGGTCTTCATCCCTTAGCACAAAGTATCCATAATTATTAGTATTGCAGAGTAAAGCATACTTTCAAAAATCTGATAATGTACAAACTGACAAAATTCCAAAATTATCTATTTAAAGGTTGTTTCAGAGAATAAAAATCAATCTTTTCCTCTAACACCAATATTCCAGTGTTCTTATACTCTAAATAAATAACTATATTGATCATCCTCACCCTTGAGTAAATTTTGAGAACTCTGTTTGACAAGAAAATCTGGGGTTCATGAGCATCTTTTAATGAATTTGCCCAGCTGAGCAAAGGTATTTGAATCTAATAAACAATTGGTTTAAATGCCTTCGCCTGCATTGGGTAGAATTTTTGTTATGTTATTTAGATTTATTTTTTAATCAGCAGCTTCATCCTGGTCTGATTAGGATCAGAGCTCTGACCTAACTGCTTTGACCTTAAGACTGTTTAATCTTATAATTATGATGCCCATACCTATGCAGGAGCAAGGAGTTCATTATTGTACTTATTTTTCAAATACATATATATATATATGTAATAATTAGGTTTGTGAAGGGTGCAATGAATCATTGGTTAATGATGGTTTCATTATTTAATAAATAATAATTTATCATGATTAAATGGGGTTAGAATGTTTTTGTTCCCATAGTTAAAAAAACACAATAAATAAAAACAATAAACATAAAATAAACTTTAATAAATATGTTAGTCAAACAGCTTTTAAAATATAATTTTGTGTGAAATTAAAAATTGCAAAATGCTTCATTATTTATACTTGTGGAGGGTTTTTCCAAAACAGCAAAATAAGTTATTTTTGTGATATTGT
>VMDR010022788.1:0-16000 GCA_007922815.1 Macrotus californicus | reverse complement strand
CATAATTTTAAAATCATAATATGACATTACCATACACCCATTAAAGTGGATAAAATAATAATAAGGAAAAAAACTCTGGTTCCAGTGGGTATAGATGCAGAGCAGCTGGGATGCTCATTTATTGCTCTTAGGAATGCAAAATGGTGCGGCCAGTTTGGGTGAAAGTTTGACAGTTTCTTACAGTGTTAAAGACACACCTAACATATGACCCAGCAGTCCCACTCCTGGGAAATGAAACTTACGTTCACACCAAAATATGTACACTAATATTTATAATCATTAGAAACTAGAAACAACCCAGATGTCCTTCAACTAGGAAATGAAAAAACAAACTGTGGCACATCCATACAATGAAATACTACTTAGCAGTTAAAAGGGATGAACTATTGAAGAGAAAGATAGGTCACAAAATGCATTTTGCTAAGAGAAAGAAGCCAGAGTCAGACTGAAATGGCTACATAATGTATGGTTCCATACACTTAGGGCAATGTTATTGGAACAGAAAACTGATTAGTTGTGTGGGATTGAGAGGAGGGGCTGACTACAAAGGAGCAGCATGAAACGGTTTTAGGGGAAATGGAACTGTCTTGTATCTTAACTGTGTAGTAGTTACTTCTGACCATGACTGTCTGCATTTGTCAAAACGCAGAGCTATACACCAAGAAGGAGTGAATTTAACTGTATGTGAATAACAAACAATAAAAACAGGGAATTAATTTTATTAAAGGAATTAATTTTTACTGATTGATAATTTAATTGATTAAAACCAGTTGTGCCTCTGAGTCCAAGCATTGACGAAACCTGCATGTCCTAGATGGACATCTGACAGCCTTAGTTCCTCATTTCATTTTACTTAAGTTGTGGTTTCCTAGAGAGACTGTCATGTTTTAGGTAGTGCTTATAGCATAATGGACTTAGACTGTGATGTCAGAAGTAGCAATGACAGAAAACCTTCCCATGTTTTCCTAGAAGCTGTTTCTTTTCCTTGGAAGGACACTCCCGACTGATTAGCCCAGCAGTGGTGAGATTGCTAACAAAGACTGGGAGCTTGTCCCACATGTTAGAGTTGTGAATAAATTGGCTGCTTTAGTCTCTTCATAGAACCCCATAGAGGCGAAGAGTACACAGAATCAGAGCAAGCTGTTGTCCATACAGATTACCCTAGGCTGTGCATCTGGAACCCTCCTATTCAATATGGTACCTGTCTAAGGGCTCTGGCTTCAGTGGCTGTTTTCTGGGCCTTGAAGAGTTTGCAGAGTTTAGCCCATCAATAAAAACCAAGTTATTGCTGTATCCCACTGTATTGGTCCCCAGTGGGCCAGTTTATGATGTAATTTCTCATAGAACAGATGGTTGACCAGTTGTCTGTGTCCAAAAAACTATCTGACAAACATAAATATCACTATTGAAGTTATGTCATTCCTAGCAAGAGAACTTCAGACATTGATTAGATCATGTGAGCTGTCCCATACTCCTTTTTCTATTCTCACTTGCTGACTGGAAGGTATGTTTTGTGTTTGTTAAGAATATGAATATGTAAGGGTTCTTGAAGTCATGATTCTCTATTTCCCTTTTTCTAGATTACTTGGGGTCCTTCACCTTAGGTGTACCTGCCTTTGTGTAGCTGCCTCAGGAGTGCTATATACCTAGGTTGTTCATGAAACCAGCTTCCTAACAGCAGGCTAGGAGTGAATCACAACAGGTTAAAATGAAATGTTTGTCTCTATGGCATTCCTCTAGAGCAGTTGCTCTTGAGTTTCTGATGTCACTATGCTTAGTTTAATTTGCATGGATCATTTTCTCTATATGCATAGTCATTCAAGTGCAGAAATAAAGGAGTGGGAGAGGACTGTAATCGAACTCGCCCACTCTGGATTGCAAGAATGTGATAAGCGCTTTTCATGTATTAATTCCATTTAACTTCACAACAATGAGTGAGGTAGATAATTTTCCTGCTTTGCAAACAAGGAAACTAGGTCCGGGAGAGGTTAATTGACTGTATTCTCAGAGATAGGTCTCTCTCATTCCAAAACCCGCTCTCTTTATATTCCCTAAGGCTCCAGGTGAGAATAGAGTTTTCTCATCTATTCCCACTTCCTGTGGGGGATGGAGACTGCACTGGTCTTTTGAGATGGAGCCTGGGGCTTCTTGTCAGACCTGGTCTGAGAACCAGGTCTGCTCCCTACTTTACTTTTCAGAGTCCCAAAAGATTTGGCCTCATTTTATGTATTTTTCAAAGCTGCCATCATACACCGCTTGTTACTTTCTCGGCCATGACTGCCTGTGGAGAAAAATTGAGTCTCACAGCTTCATGGCTCCGAAGAGCAACCCCCACCCCCAAATAAGCTTTTTATTTTAATAATTCTACTTCGAATCACTACAAGGAAATAAGGAAGTATGAGAGAGAGAGAGAGAGTACGCATAAAAAGTTACAAAGGTTCAAAAATAGTTCAAAATTTTAATTCCTGAACACAGTCTATGTAGCTCTTGAAACTTTTCTAGCTACCATTTCTTAGAAGGTACCCGAAGTCTCTTTAACAGGGGTTAGTTATTAATTTTTCTCTTGGCACTGTGGTCCAAAACAGATTCTGGTTGGATTCACCGCTGGAATTTTCTCTCCCAGCCAGACCGCTTTTTCCAGTGAGTGTCTAAGCTCCGAGGACTTCGTAGGGAACCTGTTCTGTTAGAGACTTCCAGAAAGCGGTGATGTTTCACGTTACAGTGAATGTGCTACTGGAGAGGATTGTGAAATGAGTATTAGACTTAACAAGGTGTTTTCGCTGCCCAGTACCGGAAACCACAGCCACAGGTGGCCACTGAACCCTTGAAATGAGGCCAGTTTAAGTTGAAATGTGCTGTAAGTGTAAGCTACACCCTGGGTCCTAACGACTTAGAACGAAAGAAATACAAAATACATAAAATTTTGTGGTATATGTATATCACTTATTTGAGAAAGTTATACCTATACTGGGTTAAATATATTATTACAGTTAAATGAACATTTTTACTTTCAATTTTTAGATTATTGTAGATTCACATGTAACTGTAAAATATCTTACACTGTTTTTCCCACCAGTACCACTTTCCAATTCCACGAAATTGACATTGATACAATCCACTGACCATGCTCAGATTTTACCAGTTTTACATGCACACCTGTGTGTGTGTGCATTGTAATCACCAGCATAGATCCTTATGACTGCCACCATAGTCAAAATACTGAGTTCCATCAGAGGAACCCCTGTGCCATGCTCCTGTAGCTACAGCTACTTCCTTCCCTTCTCGCCTCCTTAGCTCCTGAGAAGCACTGATCTGTCCTCCATCTGTATACTTTTGTCGTTTCAAAAATGCCGTATAGATGGAATCATATAGTGTGTAACCTTGTGAGATTAGCTTATTTCACTCATCAAAATTCCATTGAGAGCCAGCCATCTCACTTGTTGTGTTCTTTCCTTTTTATCACTCAGTAATATTCCATGTTCTTTTTACTTTTGTAGTGGTCTAGTAGGAAGTTTAAAATTCCGTATGTAACTCACAGGTGTGGCTTTCATTGTAATTCTTTTGGACCGCACTGGTTTAAATGCATCTTTGTTGGAAGTAATAAGCACGTTTCCACTGCATTTTAATTGAATTTCAGGCATGCCTGTGTTAAATTGTGAGTTGTTCTGCTAACTCTAAATCAGGATTTTTGGAAATAAATGAGGGAACAGTACCTTTTAACATCGTTTTAGGAGTCCTGACTGGTATGCCTCAGTGAGTTAGGTGTCATCCCGCAACCTGAAAGGTCGCCCTTTTGATTCCTGGTGAGGGCACATGCCTGCCTTGCAATGTTTCTCTCCCTCTCTTTCTCCCTCTCTTCTCCTCTCTCTAAAAATAAATAAATAAAATATTCTAAAGCAAATTATTTCAGGAGAGTAAAATCCTCTCAGTATCCCTTTCACTTGCCTCTTCATGCTCTCTCTTTTTTTTTTGGCCATTTTTTTTTCAGTAAGAAAACCTCTGTGTCTCTGCCTACAAAAGAAACTTTCCATGAGGGTAGGCAGTAAGGAGGGGTGTCTGGCAACCCCAGCCAGTGGTATTCCATACCCTGGTTTGAGACTAATCAAATGGCTCATATTTATCTGATATTTTCCCCCTTGGGAAATTCGGAAACATTTTTTTTCAACTTAAGTTTCCAAAAGAAACCAGCTCAGTTAGCTTACAAAGGAGGGAAGAAACAGGACACAGGGACACTTCAGAGCAGATTGGAACTGAAGTACAGGATAATACCATTTTCAATTAAAATTGCCTGGGGAAATCAGGTAGGCAGAGAATAATTACCTGGGTTGGCACATATCCAAGTTTCTGAAACCAAGACCCTGCTTGAATGTTGTGAGGTCTAACTGACAACCGGAGCAGCCAGGGTCCCTGAGGCTTATGTCTGATCTCAGACATGTGTGAGTGTTCTGGCTGCAGTGCACAGTAATTTTAAGTCGAAGTATGTTGTGTGAGAAATTCGAACAAATAAAACTTTGTAAAAACAAGATCCAAAACAAGCAATGCCATGAAGCATCAGATTAAAGTGAGGTTTTTCTGATAAATTTATAATTCTGTAATTCTGAAGTCGAAGAACATAAAGCAGAACGTAAAGTGTAGTTGTAGTCTCTCACCTCCCCACACAGAGGGCTCAGACATGGTTACAGTCCTCGGTCATGCCTTGTCGGACCAGGAAAGATCACTGAGTAAATGCCATCTGATATGTGGCTTGTCCAACCTAGTTGTCTCAATGAGTCCGTGAAAGCAAGTGTGTCTGTAATGCAAATGTCAGGATGTACAGTAATACTGTGTTCCCCACCCACTGCAACCCCACCTCCACCTCCAGTGACCTGTGAAGTACAATTGCTAAGCCTGGGTTTCTTGGTGTCTATGCTGCTGGTGGCCGAGGACACCCTGGTACCATGCTGCCCCCACTTTGGCTGGGTGGAGTTGCTGGAAAATGTTCGCAGTTGAGCTATAGATTTGTCTTTTCTTATTGCCTAGAAGAAGGCTCCTATTCGACAGTAGGAAAGGGAATCTGTGGGGGGTTTTGTCTTTTTTTCTCATTAGCCTTTGCTTTGTTCCCATCTTTTAATAATCTTTCAATTTCAAAATGTAGAATAATGGAAAAGAGTTTGAAGGCATAAAAATGAGAAAAAAGGAATCAATTATGTTTTTCCCTCTCTCTTTCTAAATAAAGACATAGGGTGAAAGGAATGCCTGAATTCTTTTTTAAGAGGATTTCTTAGGCTTCCTTGGACAAGGCTGCTGCTGTTATATAGGGTATCTTTATGCCAATTATAGAAACACACCCCTTGGCTGGGCTGCAGACCCCACTCACCCCTTGGCCTTGGATGTGAGCCAGATCTGTTTGAGTGTAGTGCACATGCACTTGGCTACCGCCTTGTGCTGTAGCATTGGTGAAGAAAACACTCCTCTTCCACAGTGTGGAAGCATAGGTGGGTGCACAGGCAGATGCAGTTCTTAAGGGGAATGGTCCTGGAGCCAGATCCTCAAGGTTTAAAGTCATGCTCCTTGTTTACTTGCCACATGTCTCTGGACAAGTGATGTGACCACTCTATGCCTCAGCATCCTCATCGCTGAAAAATCTCTACCTACAGAGTTTGGTGAGATTTAATGGGGCCATGGTAATTTCTCATTAATTGGCAATTATTATTGTTATTATTTACTTTGCTTCTTCCAAACCTGTCAGACTGTCTTGCTCTCTAGCCGCACATTTTTTGAAGGGAGATTTCTTAAGTATTCTCATGTTATTTTTCTGTTAAATGCATCTTAACTAATATGCCATGTGCTTGTGGATGTATTAAGCATGTTTTTAATTATATTTACCCTTTTCCTTTAAATATTAGTGTGATTACATATGTATTGCCTCTATGTAACTTCCAAATAACTAAGTCACTTGAATGAAAAAAGCATTTACATTGATTGAATGTAGAAAATATAATGTGATTTAAAATATAAGAAGATACAATGCAGTTTGAAAATTTTCAGCCCATGGTGTTATTTGGGTACTTGTCTTTCTGAGCAATAGGTGTGTGTTTGTTTTTCATCACCTCCTATTTCTCCTCCTTCTAGAATGTCAGTTTTCTAGACGTCCACTTCCTAAGTTTCGCTCTAAGTTAAAGGAGAGAAACATTTTTTATAGATTTGGAGTTCGGTGGAGTGCACGCATTCTTAGAGTTAGATCCTGGAATCCTAAGAACATTAACTACTCTAGTGATGGATGGGGAATTGTTGAAAATAAGCTCTCTGGATTTAGCTTCTGTTTCTCCTTTCTGCTGCCCCGTTAGCTTTTCTTACATGACCTCCATTCCCAGCCTGAGGAGCAAAGTGCATGCAGATAACAAGTACATGCTAGCAATTACTGGACATTCTAGGCCAGGGGTGTCAAACTCATTTTCAGCGAGGGCCACATCGGCCTTGCAAGTTGCCTTCAAAGGGCCTAAAATGTAATTTTAGGACTGTGTAAATGTAACTACTCCTTAATTAGGGGCAAGGAGCTCAGCGCTGCTGCCGGGTAGGAACAAGGTGCCGGGCCATATAAAACAATGTGGAGGGCTGAATTTGGCTCCCAGGCCTTGTATTTGCCACCTGTGTTCTAGGCAGAACTCAGAGATGGCCACAAGATCCTGCTCCCTGGTGTACAAACTCTGTATAGTCCCAGCAGTGTGGCTATGATGGGATGTCATGCCTGTGACTGGGTTACATGGTGTGGCTCAGTTGACTTTAAGAATGAGAAGTTATCTTCTGTGGGCCTGTCCTAATCAGCTAAGCCCCTAAGACGCACCAAAGAAAGAGATTCACGGAGAGAGAGGGATTTCATACAAGAGAGATTCTTCCCCACTAGCTTTGAGGATGGTGGGAGCTTGTGACAAGGAGTGTGGGTGCATCTGGGGCTTGAGAGTGGCCTCCAGCTGCCAGCCAGAAAGGACACAGGTCCTTAACCCTTGACCCTTTGACCACAAGGAAGTTAAAACTGGCCGATAATCTGCGTAAGTCTGGAAGCATATTAATCTCTCAGAGTCACCAGAAAGGAACGAGGCTTGGCAGACACCTTGATTTTAACTTCGTAAGACACTGAACAAAGGACCCAGCAGTGGCACCAGACTTATGACCTGTGGTACTGTGAGCTAATAAATGCCTGCTGTTTTAATCCATGAAGTTTGTGACAGTTTTTCATGCAGCCATAAAATTCCAGTACATGAGGGAAGCCAGGCAAAAGAGTGTAGGTGAGTAATGGCAAAACCATCAGCCTTATTTAGAGAAAAAAATCCATAAAATAAGAAGCTCCTACAAAGAGCTCCCAGTTACACATCTTAGACCCAGTTAGCCACAGTAGTGACAGATACAGGAGCTGTAACTTTTGGGGGCAGATTTAGAGTAGTTTCTCAAACGGGCAGTTTTAGACTTAAGAAGGGGCAAACAATGGTTAAATTGCTCTCTTAACGGGATATTTATTGCATGATGTAATAAATTACATGATGGTAAAGGAAAGAACATACGTGGAATAGGAAGCTGGAACCCTTCCTTTGTGCTTGTAAGTGTTGGTGACTATGCCTTTTACTGAGGGCTCACTATGTCTGCGGTGGGGAAGGGGAGAGCAGGAGAACGTGGGTGTGGGAATTGTCTTAGTGGAAGTGGTCCGGAGGGTGGTGCTGTGAGAAACTGAAGCACCTAGGCCTTCTTAGAATGGACATCTGCCTCTCAGCTGTCGCTGGCTTATCTGCAGCACTCTGAGTCCGTGTTGCTAAATTTTCCAGATTTCCAAGAGAGGCTGGGGTTGCAGGGATTTATATGAAATCTCCCATTAGAAAATATTAATACCGGCTCAAAACTTCAAAAGATGACCATGGGGACATGTAAAGATGTACGTGGCCAGAGGAGGCCCACAGCAGCCTCTCCTTGGGTGCAGCCCAGAGGAGTGAGGTGTATGTGAGCAGTCTGGGAGATGGAAGGTGTGGGCTCGGTGAGGACGCAGAGGTCTGTTTGCTTTGTCCACTGTCATATCCTCAGAGCCGAGAGCAGTGTCTAGCACACAGGGAATGCCCAGTAATTATTTGGTGAGTGACATTGAGGAGACATAACCATATTCATACCATATGTGAAAATGTCAAATGTGATTGCATTGGTGAAATGTGATTCTGAGATCCTATGACTTTTAATGTTGTGACATGGCACCATCTGGGCTAACATAATGTGCTTTTGCCCCAGCCATTTACCTTTTTTAACCTGCAATTCCATTGAAGGACTGTTTTGGAAGTCATTAACTGTGAAAGAGAACAGAGTGGACATTGAGCCCTTCTTGATGGCTAGTCCTGCATGTCTTGCATGTCTCATCTCATTTAACCCTGACCCGGGGGTTGGATGGTTTCTAACATCACCTGCACTTCACAGACGAGGAGGTTTCAGAGAGGTGAAGTCAGTTGTTCGAGAGCACACAGTTGGTAAATGATTGCCCTCAGCTTTATCTAATTGCCAGGCATTTGACTGTGTCCCATGTGCTTGCTTCTCTGGAACCAGCAGCATGGGCATCACCTGAGAGCTAATTAGAGATTCGGGAGTCTTTGGTCTCAAACAGAATCTGCACTTCAACCACACACCTTGGTGATCTGCATGCCTGTTAAAGTTTGAGAAGCCTTGTCCTGGTCCACTGGGCTCTAAACTTGGGTTATCCATGAGCCATTTTTATGGATTTGGTTAAATCTGTCTTTCACCTGAGCTTATCATCACTCATCCTTTCCACCGACACATACTTATTTAAAAATAAAATGTATCTGGTAAATAATTATGGTAGGATAGTAACATTGCTTTGGTAAATAACTATAAATAACTATATTTACTGTGCTATACTTAAGTTCAATAGAAAAATAATGCCATTTTCCATAAATAGAAGCTAAATGCTAATGAATGCACAGTGTATACTCTGTCTCCCTGTACCATTGTCAAATACCTGCATCTTACATATAAACTGCACCATTAACAATAAACTGTAATAAACTGTAAGATCTCTCCCACGGGCCATCAGTGGGCATGTGCTCCATTGCAGGAAACAGTGCTATGGCACATTGTGAACATGGCTGCAGAGTCGGCCCCCTGCATCCACACCTTTGCAGTGTGCACTGTTCCATCACAAGGTGGGACTGTTCTCTCCATCCTTTGAGTCTGGGCTTGACCATGTGACTTGCTTTGCTGAATATTCGAGCTGACAGCAGGTGGGAAAGAGCAGAGGCTTGAAAAGCCTTGTACTTTGGGACCTGCCCTCTTGCCATTTTTACAAACTTAAGAGCACCACGTGAATCGGAATAAATGGTTACTGATTTAGGTCACCAGGGTTTGAGGAGGTTCGTTATGCTGCACAAACTCACAGACATAACTGTCCTCTAACATTCTGTTTGTTTGCAAAACAATAGTTTTCATGTTTAGTAGTAGGTCAGGGTGAAATGACCTCTGTTTTGGTTCAGTCTCGTCTAGTTAGTCTTCACTTGAAAATAAAACCTCAATGTTAAATGTTTTTAGCAGGACATTAAATGTCCTTTTGTGTTCAATATGTATGTACAGTCTCAAAAACAGGCCTGGCAATGTCACCCTCAGATGTTTGTAGGTGTTTTCCTTTGCTAAGAAATGAAAGCCTCACTCCTAGCTGAAGCTCCCCGGTTGCATTTGCTTTTGCTTTTGCTTTGAAATGAGACCATGTCTCACACACTGTGGCATCTGCCCTTCGTGGTGGTTTGCGATGAGATGTTGGTACTTGCTTACGGTTGCAAGGCAGGTCTATGCACATGCTCTTCCTTGGTGAGGGTAAAATATGATGGCGCGTATCTTCCATCACAAGCAACCATGGAAAATTACAATAGTTAAGTTATTTAAAAAGTAAATATTCACCACTTACTGTGCTTTCTTGTAGAGTGTGAATAAATGTCTTGTCATTTTTTAAAGAAGCCAACTGATGTTCCAGGGAAACTTACTAAAATGCAGTCTCTCAAAAAAACTGCTTTGTTAATGAAGCATAACGTACGACACATAAAATTCACCCACTTCAAGTACATGATCTAATAGTTTTTAGTGTGTTCGCAGAGTTGTGCAACCACTAGCACAATCTACTCCCAGAATATTTTCATCAGCCCAGCCAGAAATCGCACACCCACGAGCAGTCACTGCCCGTCTTCCCTGCTCCTCCAGCCTTCCGCAACCACGAATCTGCTGCTTCTCTCTGTGGGTTTGCCTATTCTGGACATTTCGTGTACATGGAATTATATAGTATGTGGACTTTTGTGACTGGCTTCTTTTATTTAGTATAATTTTTTTAAGGTTCGTTCATGTTGTTACATATATTTGTGTTGCATTGTTTTTATTGCTTAATAATATTCCATTGTATGGATATACCACCTTTTGTTTGCCCATTCATCAGTTGATAGACAGTGGGATTGTTTCCATTTTTGGGCTATCAGGAAGACTGCTGTTATAAAAAATGTGCATATAATTTTTTTTGTATGGGCATATGTTTTCTTTCTCTTGGGTGCATACCTAGGAACAGAATTACTGGGCCATCTGGAAATTCTATTAATCATTTGACTGTCTTCCAAAGTGGCTGTACCATTTTATATTTCCACAAGCAATATATGAGAGTTCTGATTTCTCCAAATTCTCATTAACACTTGTCATAATCTGTCTTCTGATTACAGTTACCCTAGTGGGTGAGAACTACTATCTCATGTGGTGGCTTTGATTTTGCATTTCTTTAATGCTTGGGCATCTCTTCATGTATTGGTATATCTTTTTTTTGAGAAATGTTTAGTCAGGTAATTTACCCATTTTTAAATTGAGTTATTTGTCTTTTCATTGTTGGGTTGTAATAAGAAGGGAAACAGAAAGAGGGAGGGGAGGTGGGAGTGAGAGAGGGCGAGGGGGAGAGAACGTCAATGTACTCCTGGCTGGGGATCGAACTGGCAACCTAGGTATGTGCCCTGACTGGGAATTGAACCTGCAACCTTTGGTGTACAGGACAATGCTCCAACCAACTGAGCCACTCAGCCAGGGTGGGTTATAATAGTTCTTAACATATTCTTGATACAAGTCCAATATCAAATACAGGGTGGGCAAAAGTAGGTTTATAGTTGTTCATATGACAAATACTACAATAACTAATAAATAGCAACACAAGAATAAATTCCGTGTTTCATGTACTCCCAGCTGTAAACCTACTTTTGCCACACCCTGTATATGATTTGCGAAAAAACTTATCTCATTTTGCAGGTTGCATTTTCACTTTCTTAATGGTGATATTTGAAGCACAAAATTTTTAATTTGATGAAGTCCACTTTATATTTCTTTTGTTGTTCATGCTGTTGGGGTGATATCTATGAAAGCATTGGTCACAAAGATTTACAGTTGGCCCTTCAGCTGTGCAGATTTAGGACCCACGTTTTTCAAGGGTCAACTGCATTTTGTTTTTATCTGGAATGGAGAAGCTGTGCATGTGGATGGCCAGCTTAAGTTATATGCATATTTTTGACTATGTGGGTAGTTGGTGCCCCATCCTCTCTGTTATTCAAGGGTCAACTGTACTTTTATGTTTTATTTGTTCCTGAGACTTTTATAGTTTCAGCTCTTATATTTAGATCTATGATCTATTTATTTTGAGCTAATTTTTGTGGATGGTGTGAAGTAAGAGTCCACTTTTATTCCTTTGCATGTGGCTATCCAGTTGTCCCAGCACTATTTGTTTGAATAGACTGTCTTTCCCCATTGAACGGTTTTGTCACCCTTGTTGAATGAAAAACAGCTTTTGATAATACCAACACTAATAGGATTTGGGATTTGGGGGTTTAATCTATTTATTGGGTTTTCTTCTGTGCCATAAAAAATAGCTTTTCTCTTTTGAAAGAGCGAATGCACACTCAGGGACACATAAACACTCACGTAGATTCACAGAAATCTGTGCATAGACACACAGGCCCCCACACTCACTCCTGCAATCTCTCCTTTACTGAAGGCCCCATCCCCACCCTTCAACACTTAGAGGAGCAATAGCATGAAAAGGTAGTAGGCTGAGGCCTTGATTCTCCTGTGACTACAATGCCAGGACAGCTACACTCATTTGCGGACCGCATGCCGGTAGCTAAGTAGTTCATGACAGACTGTTCGTGCTGCCTCACTTCTCTGCAGTTGAGTGTTTCAACATCGGCTTTCCCAAATGTGGCAATATTTCAATCATGCACAGAATTAGAAAGGTTTATGGAAAAATGCATCCGTTTTATGTGGGATAGTCACTAGAGAATTACAGAAGACAAGGGAAAACACTTGTCCAGTCTTTAAATCTTCAGTTGCAGAAAGGCTAGGGCAACAAGTACTTTCTCAAAATGGGGAGCATGGTATGGCAGGGTCATTAATCAGTGAGCTTTTCTGGGACTCAGCTTGTCTTGCCAGCCCCAAGGGGCATAAAACAGTTGTGTGATTTAATTCCGCAGCTCTAGGGGCCACTTAATTATTCATCCCTTCAACAAAGACTTGTTGAGTATCTACTAGGTTCTAGGCATTATGCTAGATGCTGGGGATACACATAATGGTTTTTAATACACAAATAATCCCTGTCTTCATGGAATGTACAGCCTCATATTAATACACCATTACATATAAATGTAATATTGAAAATACGGCAAATGCCATGGAAGCAAAACATGAGTCATAATGCCTGGGTTTGAATGCTGGTTCTGTGCAAATCCTGAAAACTCACCCAAGTTCTCGCTTTTCTCCTCCATAAAATGGGAACAATTGCAGTACATACACTTTAGAGTTTTTATGTGGATTAAAATAAATATGATGCAATCTATGCATAGAGCCTGAGTCTTAGTAAGTACTCACTAAATCAGTAAAGTAAGTGTACATGATGCTTTATATTCTTCTAAGTTTGTATATTGAAAATGGAACGTTCCTTTCTACAGAGAGTTTGGGATGAACTGGATTTTTCCTTTTTCAAGTTCAATTATAAGACAGATAGGTTTCATGGTAAAACATTGCAAAATATTTAAATGTCAGGGTAAAATGCAAAGGCCCCTTTTTTATGTTCCTTCAATACAAGATCTCAAGAGCAGCCACACCCAAGAGTTTCTTGTCCACATATGTTTTTGCATATAATAGTGTTCATGTCTGTGTGCGTAGATTTGTGAGGTTTGTTTTGGCACAATGGGGTCACAGTATACATATTAGTATACTACTTGAGTTTTAAAAAATTAATACGGTGACCTGAGAATTTTCCTATATCTGTTTATATATGTACATCTAGTTTGCTTTTTTCTTTTTAGTAGCATAGTCTTGCAATGTAGGAATGTACCCTTTTACCTGGGATCTTACTGTAGGCAGATCCTTACATAGATAACAACCTTCAGAAAACCCAATTCAGGTTTTACAGACATCATTTTCCTGTGTCTCAGTTACCATTTTTTTCTGCCTCTGCCTTTCCGCATGCAAATTGGCTTCTTCTTACCTCTATGTACTTTTGACTCTTCCTGGAACTCCCCCAGCCCAACCCCATCTTGTAAAGACCTTGACATCTACATTTCAAACAACCAGAAATCCAATGTCAAATCCAGAATCTGCATGAACAACTTTACAAAGACAATACAAAAGTACATGTTAAAAATGACTTTGTCAACAGATGCAATTAGTTATAAGTCTGTCCTTTTCAACACTGTTCTTCTGTGAAAGGGCAAACTGCTCCTTATAATTACAGTTCATCTGAGGACATTTTACTGTTAATCAGGAAAAGATCATTCTATTTAATTTTAGAAGATTTCAGATTGCCATGTTGTTCAACTGCTGCATAATTGTTTTGATAGGCTAAGCAGCTGAATTACAGATCAGCAGCTTCGTAGAGGGTGTATAAACCCTGTAGGCTGTGTATAGCAGCAACATATCTGATTTAATGACTATGTCTTCATCCATTTAGAAACTAATATCACTAATTTATTAATGTCTTTCCCTTTAAAAGATTATAGGTTCTGGTTTGGAAATTCAAAGGGCTGTTTCTTTCCATGAAATTTTAAGGTTCTTTACATTGATTTTTTTCTCTGGTCTGTGTCTGCTCATTTCACAGAGGCCGGCGCTGTGAGCGTGACCGAGCAGACATCACTTGCAGTTGGTCCAGAGCTGTCTGGTGAGTATTCTGCACAGTCGTAAAGACTTGCTAGCTGTGGGGTTCTAGAACTTTCAGTCTGCAAAATGAACCCCTTCATTCATGCTGATGTCCCATGTGATATGCCTCTCAAAACTGATTCACAGACACTTGCTTTCATGTGCTGGGGCACTGGTCCCCTGGCATTTATTAGATTTGAGTGCATTCATTCCACCAACTTTGGACACCTCCCCTTTTACTAGATTTTCTACTCGTCATCTGTGGTAATCTTGCCTGCATTTAGTTAGTAAGCATCAGGTATTATTTATGTTATTGTTCTCTGCAGTTCTTTCTGAGAAGAAATGTGTGACCTGTTTTCAATCCTGCACAGCATTAGTTTGAGAAACAGAAATATCTTTATATGGGCAATTTTTATTTATACACTATAACTTGCCAATGCTTTACGAGAGCCAGAATCCTAGTTAATATGAGAGCTTGTTCTTGTCTGACCCCTTAATCAAATTGCTATTTTTCTAATTGCTGTTGTCAGCAAATAAATTGGACAATGTCTTATTTCTTACTTCAAGAGACAAGCAGTCATTTTATAGTGATCACATGAAAAAGAACCAGCAACCTCCCTGTTCATCCCGTCAGGTGAGCTCCAGGTCCCAGGCATTTAAAATCAATGCTGTTTTCTCCGCCGTGTGCATATCACGTCAGACACACCATCATCTTCTGCCAGGGCCCAGGGCTGATTTTCTGCTGACTCTTCTGTGAGGGGCAGAAAGAATCACACTTCTCTTACTGCTCAGTATTAATGATGACACAAGAATATCAAGAAAGTAGATTTATTATCGAATGTTCCTACTTACTTTTTAGTCAAGTGCACTATATCTTCCTGTTCCCCTAGGATGATTCATAAACCATGTTTTAGCAGGCAAACCAGAGTTAGGGGTGGAGGGGGGAGCTGAATAATTCTTTAGGGACTATAAGTCAGTATAGATGTTGACATCTCCTTTTTAGTCTTTTTTATTAGATTTTCCTGAACTACCCGCTTTCACTGCATAATAGTTGTATTATCCTTACGAATAGGTCATTTTTCATCAGCTGTATTATATAAATGATTCCTATTAAGAATTGCTTGCTTAATGAAAATAAACACTTGAATCAAAGTCCCCCCCAAAAAACAAAACCAAAACCAACACTTAGAAGTTATCTGTTAAATATTTTAAGTGTCATGAAAACACTTCTCTGTATGAAGTGGTATAAGTGCCATGCATTTGATTTTACAAAGACTTTGGGCGGATTGGGTGCTGGGACAGCTGACAGTGTATGGGCTTCTCTTCCATCCTCATAGCTGTTGGGACCTGTTTGGACCTGGTACCCCGCATGTTACCAGATTGTTGCCTGTCATCTTTGTGTTAGTCTTAGCCTCCTCCCAAAAAGAGAATTCTTCTGTATTTCTCTCCATCTTCTATAAATAAAAACTTTCTACTCTAGCAACATTATGTTGTTAGATATTATGTATTTTGAGGGTTTTTTTTTAATATTGAACTGAAATCTGATTCTTTTTGTAATGTCTTCTCGTACTCAAAATTAGAAACACTTAGATTTGAGAACTTGAACTTTTCTGGTTGTGTCTGGTTGCTTTATTTCCCATGATTTCAACAGTGGACTGTATATTAGTTCCAAATGGCTTATTTTTTTAGATCATTATACCTATAATGACTGTTATATCTGTAATAGACATTCAGAATATATTTTAATTCCTATAATGGCAAAAGGTGTATTTAGATCTTGCTTATTTATGTCGCATTCAACTTAGCTTTTCATCAGTGTTGGGCAGTAAACTCC
>VMDR010022787.1:0-16008 GCA_007922815.1 Macrotus californicus | reverse complement strand
GGATCCTTTAACTGTGCTCCAAATTTATAATTGTTTCCCTATTATTTGATTAGAAATAGGGGCAATATTGATTCTGGCTTTAATCCAGAAACAAAGATGTGAGGAAACCAGTTTAATTGGAAGGAAAACTAAAAGAGGAGAGTCAAGGACAAACCCAATACTCTGATATTTTTTTCTCCTATTTGTATCAATTTTTAAGAAAGATCCATAAATATATCTTTACAAAAATACATCTCTGGTTTTTAACTTCTTATTATTGTGCTCATTCAGAGAATTTTTGTACTTTGATTAACTTCAGTAGCGCTCACGGAAAGCTTAAATAAAACCCAAGTTCAGATGAAGCTTTTCTTTAAAGTACTACTGCTAATAAGATTTTACCTATAAAGAATTAAAGTGTCATTTCAACTACAACATAGAGAGAAGCTAAATTTTTCTTAGTTATTAAAGTAGGGCCAGTTAATAATCGCCCAGATGAAATGGTCAGTTTATTTGATCTTTAAGAAAAGCAAAAGGATTCCCTGGGGTGCAAAATTGTGAAATTTCTCTGCAAGCATCAATTATCCTCTTAAAGAGGTGTTCCTTTTTAAAAATATTTTACAGGATTTTCTCATGTGCAAGAGGTGACATGGTAGCTCCATTAATCATGTTGCATAATAGCTCGGACTACAAATCCAGGTTAAACATTTCTTTTCTCATTCTGATGTAACTCAAGCTGTTGTTTGTTGTTTGTTCAGGGATCCTCATTTCTCAACTCAGATTCCAGTTAAATACTGAAGTTGTGTTTTCTCTCTGCTCTTTGTTGTTTTCCGGACTCAAGCACTGCCGGTGTTTGGCCTTCCCATTAAACACTTTCCTGTCATTCACGCAGAAAATCTGAAGTTTATTAAGAAAAGGTAATCCTGATGAGTTACTGGAAAGAACAAGTTAGGTCGAAGTGATTTACACACCTACAGAAGTCGATATGATATCTCCATAACTGTAGTGAATTCAAGAGGCTGATATTAAATTTCAAAAGCATAGGTTTGGCTGATTCGATAATTACCTCTGTGATATGATGAAATATTTTGAAATACGAACCTGTATTGTCCTCCAATGTCCCTTTTGTCTTCTCCCCCTTTTATGAGTGCTGTGCCCACTTCCTCAGAGGGAGGACAGCAATAAGTATGACAATAACGAACACGTGTGGCACACTTCCTACATGCCAGACCCGGTAAATACGTTAAACAATTCAGCCACAGCAGCTCTATATGTATGTGTTACTAACCCTCCATTTCACAAATGAGGACACTGAGGCACAGGTGTTTCAGGAAGTTGCCCCAGATCACACAGCTAGAAAGAGATGGCCAGGATTCAAAGGCAGGTTGGCTCAGAATCTGTGCTCCTCACCATTAAAAAGACACAGTTCCGTCTACCAAGGACTTGGCCCAGACCATTGCCTCTGGAGAAACCCGGAAAAAACTAATCGAAGGGCAGAAGAAAGGCCAGTGTTCTGGGGAGGCATGCCAGAGGCTACACTTACTAGAAAGAATATTCTTCCTTCAGCCCATGGCTGCTCTGTCAAAACATGGTGGAGGACTGTCCGCAGGAAAGGTCAAATCTGTGACCTTGTGTGACTACAGCGAGGCTGTGAGATGAGAATGAGACCCGACCTCACTGGCTGAGTCAAGTACAAGAAAAGAACAATGCAAGAGGAGTAGTTCGGATTCTGGGTTTGAGGAGATGGACCAGAAACTTCAGGGTTGAGATCCATACTTTAGGGTGCAGTTCCCTAAAGGGCCTTCGCTGAACAGAATAGTGAGCACGTGAAGGGTTACCTCTTACTTTAGCTTGTCTAGAAATTACATTTTATGGACTTAACCTAAGAGCGATTAGTTTCTGGAGAACCAATTTACAATTAATAGTTTCTCCAGGGATTATAAAACAAAAATTCAGAGAAAGAGAATTGTTTGGTAAGGTGAGCCATTTAGTCATTGGCCGGAAGACTTCCTCATGGTGGACGAAATCATCCTGAAGAATAAATCAGGTGAAAGGAGTTTTGGTGAACAATGAACCTGAATAAAGGACATTGGATAGTCTTAGAGGTCTTTGTTTTTCAAAGTAAAGTAATTAAATGTACTTTTCTCTGGCCCCCAAATAATTCCGTTGGACAACAGGTGCAGTTGCACCAAGGTCAGGTTACTGGGGCTCCCAGACGGGGTTAGATGAACACTCACTGACAAGTTCTCTTCTTCTCTTGGAAGACCTTGTTCACAGGCCTCTCTCAATTAATACACTGGTTATGCACAATGGTCCTGTGAATACAGAGGGTGTCTCTGAAGTCTGTACTGTGTCTCCTAGACTGAACACCGGCCCGTTACCTGATGTCTCACCCAGTCCCGGTGGGAAGATTTAATTCCAGACTCTCCACCCCCAGTCCACTCAAGCCTGCATCAGCGATCACGTCTGTTCTCAACTCCCTCAGGAACTCGACTCAGGCGACTGGTCTTACATCCTATAGTGCCTTTTGCCAGCACACGTTTCTGGTGATTGTGTTTTCCTACATTGACTTGCAGTTATGAGACTGAAAGAAATCCTGTGCCCTGAATACAATGATGACATTTTAAACTTAAAATGTAATGTGCCTTTTGTTAAAATATTTAGCATGAAGCACAGGGTGGGGCAATAGTTGGTTCACAGTTGTTCATGGGAAAAACAATACAATAATTACTAATGGTATAAAAATGAACTCTGGTTCAGGCACTCACAACTGTGAACTTACCTTTGCCCCATCCTGTGTTGTATCAAGGAAAGAGGTCATTAAGAATAGTCTTTGTTCCAGGCAACTAACAGTCTTCTCAGGTGGAGGTAATACAATTCTTTCCTACAGTGTTGATCTGGATACCAACTCAGGCAAAGTCCTGAGAGAAAGTGTCCTTGGTCTTGTCCTACCCCTAACTCCTCTCTTGCTTCATAACAAGGACATTTCTATCTCTCCAGTCAATAAAGTAACAGGCGCTAGTGATGCAGCTCCACCCGCTATACAGAGAAGCATTTATAGCATTATACAGATAAATAGCATTATACAGATAAATGTTGCTTTTTATTGAAAAATTTGATTAGCTTCCATTTCAGATTATAATCTGGGCTTTACTCTATCTTGTACCATAAAAGCTCATTCAAGTGTCGCCCACCAAGAAAAAGAAAAGTTTTCTCCCAAAGATAAATATGGTTCTGCCCCTAGTGAAACATAAAACTGTTACCAAAATCTTCTTGTTCAATATGGGGGGTTGATCACCCATTTTATCTGTTCTCCTTCCCCAAATCCCTTTAAAATGACAGAGCCCCCAGAATGTATGGCTTCCAGTCCCACAAAAACCTGTATACTCCCTTGTATACTAGTTAAGATAAAATGCTTATTTTCTACTCTTATTTTTAGAGGTTTCTCACCTGAGGAAGGAGTGAACAAAACAAGATGAAGTCAGTATAGTTAAGATGACTTAAAATGGAGTCTGTATAGTCAAGCTGACAAAACTGGGTCAGAGCAAATGGGCTGATGCAGCAGAAATAGATTTTATTTTACTTGAACTAGCCTGAGAACTTAAACATTTGAACTTTGCGGCTGTGCGTCAATGCCAGGAGATACAGAGAAAACACATAGATAACCCTCTGAAGAACTTAGGAAAGCCCGTTCATGCATCCAGACCGCTGGACATCTGGAAGATGACCATCTCAGATGACCAATCCAGAGGTTAAGAGTGCGGGACCTATTCTTCTCAAGAATGTACTTTTTACCGTAAGCACGCTCAACTTTTCCCTTCTTCAGAATGACCTGGCTATTACCTGTGAGTGCTTATGGCTTACAAATCCTGAGCCCCACAAATAAATCTCTGTCACTTATTTCTAGACAAAAATCTTCTCAGTTTTTGTACTTAGCACACCTACCTGAACTTTTTTTCTCCTGGAATTTAAGTCTAAATTGGTTTCCTAACAGAGCCAAGTGCAAAAGATGTTTTCTTATTCAATTTTTTTCCTCTGCAAAGAATAAAAAGAGATCTGGCCAAGGATTGTTTCTTTTTCTTTCTATGTGTAGGCAAGAACTTCAGGACTGCATATGTTTTATGCTTCCGAATAATAACATCTTTCTTATTAAAAAAAGAATCTCCCCATAAGATCACATCATTGAAAACAAAACAACTAAAACCAACTAAATGTGACATTCTAATAGAAAACAGATTTTGACACTTAACACATGAAGAAGAAATTCAGCTATATTGTGTAAAAATATGTGGAGGGAAACGCAAACAAGAGCACATGCCAAGTTAAACCACATTTCAAAATATGCCTTTAGACATAAGGAAGATGGGCGGGAACACGAGATGTCTGCTTTCACTGTAGGACTTCGCTGCTCTCTTGAATAAGTTTGTTACAAAATCTTTCTTGCTCAGATACCTA
This sequence comes from Macrotus californicus, assembly GCA_007922815.1. Classification (NCBI taxonomy): domain Eukaryota; kingdom Metazoa; phylum Chordata; class Mammalia; order Chiroptera; family Phyllostomidae; genus Macrotus; species Macrotus californicus. The sequence goes on along the minus strand of VMDR010022787.1, from coordinate 11,577 downwards.
AACCCAATCTCTATGTGTACTGTTGCTCCAGTTTTTAGATTTTTTAAATGTTATCTCATCTTAAAACATCATCCAACTAATTGGAAAACACATGATGATTCATACTTTTAGGACCACATCTAAAAATAGAATCCCCAGAGTTGTTTGCTATCTGACAAGAGATAGAACATATAAGTAAGGCCACTGTTTATTCATTTGTCCAGTTCAGAATCTTGGCATTATTAGACATCGCTTCTCTCCCTCATCCCTCACTTCCTTCATGAATAAGTCCTATTGATTTGCCTTCCTGAATGCCAGCCTTGCTTCATCAGCTCTGTTGTCACAGCCTCAATGCAGTCACCTTTATTTATGTCCTCACCTTGGCATAATCTACTGGTACTTTCTAGAGGATCAATCTACTTCCAGTTTCTTACCCATGCAAACTGTATCCTGGACAGTTAAAAAAAAAGTTATCTTTATAGAAACAAATGCAACCAGATCCCTTCTCTGCCTAAGAAGGCTTGGTGATCCTCTGTAATCCCACAAGATAAAATCTAATTTCTCACATGCAGTGATCTAGCCCAGGGTCCAGAGGTGGTCATGTAGCCCCTGCAGTTAAATCCTTCAGGACCCAGCCGTCCTGGCACTGTGTGACTTCTCTGAAATCCATGCGAAAATGTGAGTCCGGGAATGGAGGCTGAAAACTCTCAGGCCAAGCCAATATTGGCACAGAGCCTTGGAAGCTTAATAAATGCAAGCATGTACATATCACGCACTGCAGGCCAGGAACTATCAGAACACTTTCTCTGCTTTCATTCATTTAACCTCATAGCAACCCTTTGAGATACACGGTATTTTTATCCCTAGTTTGCCGATGAGGTAACTGAGACTTAAAGAGGGCAAGCAACTTGCTCAAGATCACATAGGCCAGGATCTGGCTCGAAGTAGTCTGGCTCCAGAAACACATGCTCACCCACTTGCTATTGTGCTGCTCTAGCTGTACCCGGAGGCAGGGGGGTCACCAAACCACAGAACAGGATTACAGCCTGTTCAGGGATCTGTGTTAATCAGAGGCAAAGAGTGGCAGTCTGAGCCAGGGGTGGCTGTTGGCAGCCTAAGCCTGGAGCATGACATTCTAAGGAGAATCCTTGTCTTCCCTCTTCCCTGCGCCCTTCAACTACCCACCCAGCTCAAGCGCGCGTGCATACACACACACACACACACACACACACACACACACTCAACGAGAAGCTTCTCAGAGACCAGCAGTGAAGTCATGGTTGTTTGTATAGCTCAGTGATGGCCCCAGGCCCTGTGAAGATATTTTAAAGAATGACAAGTTGAGGGAATGTAACAACGACCAAAAAGCAAGAGGCACCTATCTAGAAAATTCGACAGAAGTCTCCATTCTTCTCTCTACTGTAAGTTGGGACTAAAGACTGGTACCTAAGAACTGAGTTAGCCATCCCCCACTCCATTCTTAAATAACAAGGGAAGACATGTCAGGAAAATGGGAATGTTTCTGGTAATATCTCCTAATCAGTATAGTAAACAGTCTTATGCAATTAATTTTAGCAATCAAAGAAGACATAAGTTTCTTAGATCTCCGTGCTGAGGAAATGGGTCACACTAATTAGTGGAGCAAAGAGAGAATATTGTTTATTTAAATGGTGGGTCTAGCTGGGATAGGCTGGAAGGGGGCCCAAGGAAACAAAATTGTTCTCTTCATGAAGAATCAATGAAGAATTTGGCGTTTCCATAAGTAAGTCAAGAGGAAGAGTGTGAAAAATTTGAGTGAATGAGATGAGAATGAGGGGGAGAATGTGAAGAAGAATCCACCAGATGACAGTGTGTGGACGAGAAGCAGTCAGTGAGAAGTGCCGGGCTACGGCCGAACATCTTTAAGAAACAGTGGTGTCAAATACTCAGTTTTAAGATGTTCGTCACGGTGTAATTTCCTTTTTCTTTTCTATCTTCCACTGTTAACATGAAAGCTACCACACAGAGGTGCCTTGTGTCCGTGGTATTTTGACAAAGAAGAGGGGAAGAGGCAGGCCGTGCTCTGTCTTGGGAAGGATGTGGGATAAAGAGAAAAAAGTCAGCAGAAGCAGAAAATGATAGGAAGACATTAGCTCCAAGGACCCTAGCAGATGCCAGCAAGTGAGGTTAGGATTCCTGCTGTATATGTGATGGAGATCTGGTGACCCTACAGCTTCCAGGGCTTGGGAACACTCAGGTAGTTGATGTGGACTATGTGCGTAAAGTGGGTATGTTTTTATGCCACAAAGTTACATGTGAAAGCCAAACATAACTGTCTTTCTAATTGGATTTCAAGACTATATTCTATGGGCTTGGAGACACCTGATCTCCCTGGATTCAGTATCATAATCAGTTTAGAGTGTCTCCATTCTGGGACTGCATTTGACTTCCGGGGCTCGTGGTGGGCGAGGTTTACATAGTGCCCATCTATTCCTGCTGCAGCTCTGAGCTCCCTAAGTTCCCCTCACTCATTACCCCGCACAGATGATACCTTTCTTTTCAGAGATGCAGAGAAAAGGACCAAGGTCTATTGCTTTCCCATCAGTTCTTCCTCTTTCTACCCAGGCACATTGTGAGGAATGGAAACTGCTCTAATTTTATTCTTTTATGTCTTGATTTTTTAAATCTTTTGTTTCTGAAATTTCTGGCTGTGAGAGTCCTTCATAGATGCAATGTATGTCTGCAATTAGTCTGAATGGGGGAAAACAAAATGTATACAAAAACAGTGCAACCTAATACCTTCAAATATTGTCCAGTTATATTTGCTCTATGCCCTCCCTTTCTTATTAGTTCAATATATTCCTTGTAAAATAACCATCCTGTAAAGTAACGATACCGCATTTTCCTCCATTGCTAATTTCTTCTTGGATTTACATATCATTGTCTAAAAATTTAAAATGGTCAGTACATTAGGGTTCAGCAAACAATGGCTCATGGGTTAAATTGAGCCCACAGCCTATTTTAATATTTCTAAATGGTTGAAGATGATTAATATTTTGCGACACGTAAAAACTATATAAAACTTAAATGTGTCCCAAAGTAACATTTTACTGAAACACAGCCATGCTCGTTCATTACATGTTGTCTGCCTGCTTTCATTCTACATCCGCACAGTCGAGTAGTAGGGACAGAGACTGGATGGCACTCAATACCTAAAATACTTAATAGCAGATGTTTTACAGAAAAAGTTTGTCACCCCTGCTCTACACCATTCTGCTGCACCTATTGTCAAGGTTTTACTTTTTTCCTTAGCTGGATCAGACTGACCATCCTGCCATTTGATATCCTGGTTTTTAACCTTGGAAATTATTTAGTGCCCTTCTGGTAGAGAAGGAGCATTCTGACCTCTCTTTCCTGGTTAGTCTGAGTCTTTCCTTTACACGTCTTTTGCCAATTCTCCTTGACCTGAGAATCTTTCTTACAGGAGAATTGCAGTGTGGGAAACCTCTTTACGGTAAAAGCACAAAAAATACAGCAGACAAGGCTGCAGCTTCCCTCTATAACAGAGTGGAGTTAATATGCGTCACTGTAACCCCGATCACGATGGACACTCCTTTAATTGCCCATGCTAATTTGCATGCAGATACCACATTGTGGTGGCACCTGCACATCTCCTTATTTTTGTGAGAAAAGACAATTTTCTGGCTCAGAGTTCATCTTTTATAAAGTCGCTCTGGATCATTCCTTATAATTGTGGCAACAGTTGAATTATATCTCATATAATTTTATTGATAATAACAGGGTTTTTACAATAAATTTTCATTACATTTCTAATATTTTTATATGAATGAGAAAACAAAATCTATATCAGCCCATATTTCCATACCTAGTTACCTGATATCTCAGCTTAATTAACAATCTACATCCAGTTATATTTGATATTTTCTGCTGCAGGGGTGGCGGGAAGCTTAGAAAGATATGTATATTATCTTCTTTGTATTTTTTTATTGTTACCCACATCCCTTTCTCCAACTTGATATCTCCTGGGAAGCAAGCATTCCACACAGGACTATGCTATTACAGCTCTGATCAGGTTTACAATGAATAGAGAAGTGGGATAAACACATATAGACCCCCAAGAATATATACAAGAAAAATACAGGAAGGCATATACAGTAATTACAACTCTATAGAAGTAAAACCACGTAAAAATTGATGAAATGCCAACATGAATGGAATTGTCAGAGTCAAAGGGTTACATTTATTGGTGAGTGATTTTTTTTTTAAAGAAAAGGACAACTTGGTTATGAAGGAAAGAGCAGTTCAGACTGGTATAAACATTAACATTCTATTTTGAGAGCAGCAACTAGGTTTTTTTTTGGAATCTAGTCATAAGCGAACGAGGCAGTAATGAGAGATGCTGTGGTAATTAGATATGAAGGTAAGAAGAGCCTTGGAACATTACTTATGCATGTGGATTTCATATAATTGATATAATTGCATATAGTAATTAATTGATTTAATTATTTATAAGTTCAGGTTTTTGAGCAGAAGAGGTACACAAGAAAAATCATAATTACTATGTTGTTTTCAAGGCAAACACTAGATCAATGTTTCTTAATTGGGAGTGGTTTTGCCCTCACCCCCCATCTTTCCCTTACTCTGACAAGGTCAGCAGACATTTTTGGTGGTCAAACAGGGTGGGGGAGGGGCGCACTACAAGCATCTGGTGGGAAGCGGCCAGGGATGCTGCTAAGCACACTGCACTGCACAGGACAGTCCCCCAAACAAAGAGCCATCCAGCCCCCAATGTAGCTGTACCAAGACTGAGAAACTCTGGGCTAGCTTAAAACAGAGGAGTAAAGTGCTTAAATTTAAGCAAAAGTTCTAAGAACTAGGTCAGAGGCCTCTAAACAGTCTCTTGTTTGACATGACCAATCTCTTTTCCTTCATCGTTAACCACAAAGCTAATATGAAGAGTAAAGTTAAAATCAGTTAGATTCAATTGCAGGAATATTCCAAAATTAATTTTACATTGTGTTCTTGCATTCTTAATAGACTGTGTTTCTGTCATGAATGTGTATGAATCTAGAAACATAATGTTGAATTACAAAGCACGTCAAGCAACAATATATTCAGTATGATTCCAGTTACAGTATATAAAGCTTGAAAACAAGCAAAACTAAACAATATATTATTTCGTGATATATATAGTTATATGAGGAAAATTAAGTAATGATAACATCGGTATCATTCAGGATAGCATTGATGTCGGCAAAGAAGGATTTAAAGAAAAGCACAAGGGCCCTTCAATATATTATGTTCTGATTTTTTAGGTTAGGTAGTGGATTCTTGAATGAAATTATTGTACTTTATAATTTACATGAGTGTCATATATTCCCTTGGCTGTATCAAAAACCAAAAATAATAAGGACGATCACAAAATGCAGTTATTACAGCAGTGTGGATTGCGGCCACTAAACGTTTTCCCTTTAAGCTCTGTCACCACCTGCGGGTTGATACTGAGTATTGCAAAGAACTGTCCACAAAATCCAAATTAATAAACATCAAAGTAAGTGAACTCTTCAAGGCATTTGGGATATAAACAAATACAAAAGACTGGTTTTCTGCTTCAGCCATGCCGAAAATCCATTTGTGGGTAAAGAACAGAGAGAACACATTAAGGAGATAGACAGTGTAGCACAAAATGTCATATTGTAAGGGCCCCTCTGTTCGTGTCAAAGAAACAAACGGTATTTCCCTGGGTGACAGGCTGATTTAGTTTACCATCAGGATCCAACGCCTGGACTTCATTCTTCCTGCCACTACCCCGTTCTCCTTGTCCCTCCCTCCTCTGCTCTCCCTGCTTTGTTCTGAGCATCACCACTGGTCTTAAAGCAACTGCTTCATTACATGAGAGGCCTCTCATACTCTCCCTCTACATTTCCACCAGACCGTCGAGCCCAACTTCATCCTCCATAGGAATCCCGGGACAATCATGATCTCTGAGGCAATGTATCAATACTTTCTCTGAGTTCCTAAAGCACTTACTGTCTGCTTCATTTATTTGCCATTTTCATATACTGATACTAAACTGATTCATTTACGTAAGGTTTGTTTTCAAAGTTGGATCAATTCTTTTTGGAAGTCTGGGATAAGTTTGTAGTTTGGGGCTTTGTACTCCTTTGTCCCCTACTAAAATCTGTAATGCCCACATTTGAGTTTGCGGACCCCTTTTGAACGTAAAAATGTCTCAGACTCCTCCTTCCACCAAACAAACATAATACTATTTATATTTTTCAGGGTCCATAAATTCAAGAAACATAATAACATTATTGATTTCAGTGATGCTTTTTGAATTAATCTGAATTGTTTTAATGACAATAGCTTCTACATGCTTATACATAAATATATATTTATTATTTATTTATGTATTTATATATATTTGGTCCCGTGTGTGTGTGTGTGTGTAACCAAAGTTTTGCCACCCCAAAATATACCTTTAGGATATTGATTTTAGGCTGGTTGTTAAGAAAAGAAGACTCAGAAAGAAACTTTGATCTTCCTCCTTACCTACCTGAAGGAACTCAGACAGAAAAACATGCTTAGCCCTGACCCTGAAGCTCAGCTGGTTAGACCCCAGTCCCAAAACACCAAGGCTAAGGGTTCGATCCCAGGTCAGGGCACATACAAAAAACAGCCAGTGAATGCAAGAAATGAGTGGAACAACAAATTGATGTTTCTCTCCTTTCCTCTCTCTCTTTCTCTAGAAATCAATCAACAAAAAAAGCCTGGTTAAAGCATCATAATATAAACTAAATGTGGTAGACCCCCCCAGAAATCTAGCAGAACCTGGTAGTTGAACTTCCTCCTGTGTACCCTTGTTTCTGGGTAGCCCAGCAAGCATCTGTTCATCACATGTTTGCTCTTCCTATCTACCTCTAAATTGCGTGCTTTTCCTTTGAAATTCCAGACCACTGCTTCCCTCTCCTTTGTCCAGAACGGCATATAAGTCTCAGCTGCCCAATGCTTCCTTGGGTCTCATATTCTTATGGCACCTCCCTACATGTATATCCAAATAAAGTTTGGACATTTTCTTTTGTTAATCTGTTAATTTGATTATTGGCGCAATGAAGGACTTAAAAGATAGAAGGAAAAATTATTTTTTGCACCCCCCCATATAAAACCAAATGGTAATGATCATGATAATGACAGCTAATATTTTGAAATCTTATTTTATGTGCGTACTTTTTTCCCATGCATTTTCTTAGTTAATCCAAAAATCTCTCCAAGGAGTCAGTACAACTCAGGTTAAACCTGGGCTCTACCACTTGGTAGAGTAAAGAGCCTTGGTGATTTATTTAACTTCTCATTTGTAAAATGAAACAAATGCACACTCAGTCCCTTCAGGATCTTTGTGAGATTAAGAAAATCACAACAGGTGAAATGCTTAATCCTGCCTTATACAAAATAAATACTACTTAAAAAATCCCTCCAAACTAGGCATTATCATTATTCACCCTCCCCCCCCTCCCCGCCCCCTCATTTTACAGGCGGGGCAATAGAGGCTCTAAAAGGATAAGTAACTTGCCCAAGATTTTAGAGCTACTGAGTGGTGGAATTAGGAGGGCCCAGGCCATGCTGAGCTAACAGCAAACACATGCTGGTTAGTCGCTCTGAGTTCCCACAGCACTTTGTTTTCTTACAAAACAGTTTGTTTACATCACAGCCTGTTTCTCCATCATTCACTAAAATATGAGCTCTTCAAAAGGGCAATGTTTTTGTTACCTAAGTAATCAGCAACATGAGACACACGGAAAGTACTAAAAAATGTATGACAAAAAAAGTGTCAAAGCCCATTGCACTGAGACTGAACCTGGATACAGTTGCAAATTACCGCAGGCTGGGAGAGCTTCGTTCGCCTGAATTATGCATTGAGATGAGTTCTATTAATTGGTTTTGTGAACAATTTGTTGTTGGAACCCTGATGCCCATTCTTTCCTCCTTATTTTGCTTCAAACCAAAAATCCACGATTCCAAACTGCCGAAATAGGATGCCCTGGCACTCAAGTAAAATTGACCAGTTTTTTCAGGTAGGCACACTAAAAGCCTTAATTATCCCTCTGTCTCTTGTTTTGTTTTGTTTTACGAACCTGTCAATCCAGTAAACTTTAAAAAACAAGCTACTGCTGAAAGAAACGTGTAAATTAAAAGAATTCAGTGTAGTTGTAGAGAAAATGTCTCAATATGAAATTCTGATGTAAATCATCTGGTTCCTCTAAAATAAAAGTAGGACATTAATCGAAGGTGGCATTAATCATTCACATTTATAATTCTCCCACTAATTATATGGTTTTCGCCCAAGGAACTCCCGTGGATGTAAAACTGGGACTAGATTGGAAGGGCCCTTTCGTATCCATCTCTTCGTGACCGGGATGTGGGTGGACAAGGGACTACAAGGGCGATCCTGGACTTTGGCCTTTTCTTCTCCATCCGGCAGCGTCCAGAGCTCACACCCCCACGGGAAACAGGAAAGCGCAGCCTCCGCGCTTTCTCCAGCTGCCCCGAGTGGCCAGTGCACTTCTGCACAGGCCTCCAGCCCCTCGTTCAGCGAGCGGGCGGGCGCACAGCACACTGGGATTTGTTTCTTCTCCCTCCAGGCGGACCTGCGGATGCTTAAAGCCCGGTCCACTGGCATTCTGGGAGGTGTAGTCTCTGGTTATTCCTTGGCGTAATCCGCTCCGCGGAGGGGCCGGAGGCGATGCCGCAGACTCCGGCGGGTCACGTGATTGCAGTCTAGCGCGTGGATCGCACTGCAGCTCGCGCCCCGTCGGGTTCTCGCCTGCGCGCCGCCGTTGCCGCGGAGACGACGCATGTCTCCCGGGGCGCGTAGCCCCTTCTGCAGTCCCCCCGCCCCTTTTCTCCCACCACAATGAGATCCTAAGATGGCGGTGGTGGCGGCGGCGGTTGGCGCCGACTGGCTGAGTTAGGAAAGGCGGCCATTGGGCCTGCGGCAGCCAGGGAACTTGTGGACTGTCCCTGCTGCGGCCTCCAGAGGAGGAACACGGTCGGTGGCGGGTTGCGGGGTCTGACCGTTACTCCGCTCTTGGCGGGAGCGGCTGCTTCGTTTACAGGTAATGCCTGAGCGTCCTGGGCCCTTGGCAACCGAGGGCAGTGCGGCGCCAGGGGCGGGAGATCAACTGCTTTGGGACTCTTGACCCCATGGGGCCTGGCTTCGGGCCCACGCCTCCCTGCGGTGGGCTCCCGGGTCTCCTCCCTGCCTGCTTTAGGTAGTCCGCTCTTCATTCGGACGGAGCGACGCCATCTCAGGGTGAGCATCTAGGGACGCGTTAGCCATGGTGGAGCCCCCTTCTTGCCTCCCCGCCCCTTTCTTTTTCCGGCCCAGGGCTGGAGGCCGCCCTGCGTCCCGGGTGCTTAGGAATGTCCCTCGAGTGGAGGAAGAGGAGCTGGGCTGTGGTTCGGTTCCCAGAGTCTGGGGGTCTAGTTCTCCAAAGCAGGGGGCCTCAGTGGCTGTAGTCTCCGTCATTGCGTCCCCTCCCATGCCCACCCTCAAATTCTATTCTGTGGGGTCTCAATGTCCAGAATTCGGGGTGGAAGAGAGTGGGGAAGAGACGACGCTGCTTTCGGGGCGGGCTGTGAGCAGCGGGATTTCTGCTGTCTCGGGTGTTCGTAGAGCAGAAGGGTCGCGGGGGGCGTTCCTGACTTTGGCTAAGAGGTCCTTTATTCCTGCGAAGGGGATGTTAACTAACTACCTCCCCACTCCCATGGCTCCGCATCTGCATTCCTTTCTGCAGGTCCAGTTAGGAATGGGCCTAGGATGGGGAAAACAGCACCAGGTGCGATTTGGGAAACGTTGCTTGCTTTGCAAAAAGTGGTGTTTGGGGATTAGGTGGTAGCTAGGCCCGGGTAGGGAGGCGGGTCCTCCAAACTTTTTCTCCCGCCGCCCGCTGCTCAGGAGCGCGCCTTGTCTGAAAAACACATTTTTGGGGGGGAGGGGGACGGGTTTTAGGTCTGTGTCGTCTGCCCTATGGGTGACGGATCATGTTTTGGCGCTGGAAAGAGCCGGGCTTTCAGGGCTCCCCCACCACCCCTGCCCCATAACTGCTTTCCAGACTCCGCCTTCTGGTATTCTCGGGTTACTGGAGTGGGTGTTGCAGAGCTCGGGGTGCACCTGCTTCTTTCTTTCCCTAGCACCTTCGCGGTGAGAGCCACTGGAAGCCGTGGAAATACTGAGTTTCTGAACTGAAGGTGAACCTTGTGTTTTTACAACGACAAGGGTATTTCTAATGAAATAGCTAGCTTTTAAAGTAAAGAAATCTTTTCTTCCCTCTTCGGGGAGACAAAGTTCTGGAATAGTTTGAGTTATTGGAAGTGAATGACTTGATCAATCTGAAGAGTAAACTTAGTATGGATCTTTACATGATAATTGGGGTTAACCTCTTTTCGTTATATTCCAAAGTAGATATTAAGGTAGCACATTGTTTGATAGGCTCGTACACGTTTGGAGGATTTAAACATATATGCATCCTACATTGTCTTCTGAAAGGGTTAAAGTAACGAGTTTAAGATACTGATTAACTGAATTTTTCTTTTCTGTCGATTTACTAAATATATTAGTAATTTAGGTATAAATATAGTAGTATTCTCTGCTTCATATTGTAAAGAATTTAATAAAGCCTTTTTTTTTTTTCTCAAAAGCAGACAACAACTTTGAAGTGGGAAGCAGAAAAAGAGCTGTTTCTTAGCTGCAAAAACTAGTTTCCAAGCAGGTAATTTGGCGTCATTAGATACGTTACTGCCCTTTGTGTTATAGTTGAAGAATACTTTATGATGGAGACTGCTAACAATACCAGTGCATGCCTGTGGCTCAGTTGGTTGGAGCACCGTCCCATACACGGAAAAGTCACGGGTTTGATTCCTGGTCAGGGCACATTCCTAGGTTGTGGGCCATGTCACTGGTTGGGTATGTGCTGGAGGCAACGGATCCATGTTTCTCTCACATGGTCGTCTCTCTCTCCCCCTCCCCACCTCCCATCCTCTCTCTGGAATCAATAAATATATCTTGGGTGAGGACTAAGACAATAACTAAACAAATAAAAATATACCAGTGCATAGTTGAGGGCCCTCTCTACCTAGTAAACAAACAGTCTGGCTTTGCTGGCCTGTTGGCTCACTTTTTTGGCTTGCCACTTCAGTCTGCCTTCACGCTTTTGTTACAGAGGAGCTACGTCACTTCTAATTATTAAAATGTGGAATAGTTTATGTAATACCTTTGAAATGTCTTTCTTTTCATAGAATTTCTTCAGACCGTTTGAGTTTGAATTTGTCCTAGAACAGATGTTTGGATAGCCAAATCCATTTATTCTTAGGTAGTCTTTTTCAAATTTTCTGTTAATTACCTGCTCTTGTTTTTTATTCACAGACTATTTTTTGAGCTTGTTATATGTACTGTTGACAAGTTTTATATTTTTCTTTCAGCTGTCTAAAATTAAACGTTAGTCTCTGTGCATGGTACATTATCCAATACCGGTTATGTAGAGATACTCTGACCAGCAGAAGAGAGTCAGTTTAACTTCACTGAGGGACATTTAAGTTTGC
>VMDR010022786.1:0-15996 GCA_007922815.1 Macrotus californicus | reverse complement strand
AAAAAAATAATCACCACACTTTATGGAGGTTTCCCAAGTTTTTCCTGTATTGCTTTCCAATAAATCCATAGTGTTTACATAAATAGAAATACGCTTCAGACTGTCAACTTGTCAGACTCTGTCAACAGAAAATAGTTCAATTTTTGATCATAGAACTAACAAACTGGATTAAGTATGAGACAGTAGACAGAGTTGCAAGGAACTGGAAAACTTTATACATGAAAAACAGCTGAAGACAAAGACCTCTTAAAACTCAATAGTAAGAAACCAAACAACCAGATTTTAAAATGGGCTAGAGACCAAACAGATGCCTCTCCAAAGATATACAGATGACAAATAAGCACATAAAAAGATGTTCCACATCATATGTTATTACAGAAATGCAAATTAAAACATGAAGAAGACATGACTACGCACCTATGAGAATGGCCAAAATCCATAACACTGACAACACCAAATGCTGACAAGGATGTGGAGCAACAAGAACTCTTGTTTATTGGTGGTCAGAATGCAGAATGATATAGTCACTTTGGAAGACAGTTTGCTAATTTCTTACATAACTAAAAGTGCTTTCACCATATGGTCAAGCAAGTGTGCTTGTTGGTATTTACCCCCCAAAAGTGGAAAACATAGGTCTATCAAAGTCTGGGCATGGGTGTTTATAGCTGCTTTATTACATCATGGCCAAAATTTGGAAGCAACCAAGATGTCCTTCAGGAGGTGAATGGAAAAATCAACTGTGGTGCATCCAAGCAATAGAATATTGTTGGACACTAAAGAGAAATGAGCTATCATGCCATGAAAAGATATTTTACTTGAAACCCAGTATTTTACTTGAAATCCAGTATTTTACTTGAAACCCAGTATCAGAAGTAGGTTAGTATCTTCTGGATAACTAACGACAAAATGTGTTTATATTCAATTAAAATCTGGCAAAGAAGGGTCAAGTAAACATGACATTTTCTATGGACTTGACAATATTAATTTACTGGTTTATGACTTAAAATCTAGAGACATTGTTGGTGCAGCTTTTCATGTGTATGCAGAAACTTCTCTTTAAATATATTCCAGAAAATGTGAGAAATTATTTGTTTTTATTGAATGTTCAATTTACACATGTTGCATAGATCCAATTGCCTTCTTTTTGTTTTTGCTAATGGTTTTAATTAAACACATACTATTTTTCATTTCATCCTATTATGTATTTTTTGCTAGGCTGCGTAACCTAAAAAGTACAGCTGCATTCTTCATTTGCTGTATGATTTGGAAGAACATATCACATACTGGGGTATTTTAGTACTACATTTTTAGGAAAAGGTCTAAATCTTTTCAAATATTGCAACACAAAGTGATGTCTACATTTTATAAGTTTTTAAAAAAGGTACTAACAATGGATTTTGAGTGTGGAAATCACTAGCCAGCAGCTAGCTGTAAATAATTTACTGTTTATTAATATACCCTCAGTAATTTTTAAGTAAAATTTAACCAAACGTGTCAAATAATGTTATTATTTAAATAGATTGAATTTAAGATTTTAAGCCTTTCCCAATGAATATTTTATTTAATCTTAAGGTGTCAAATTGAACAAAGACATTTAAATAAATGTATTTCTGAGAGTTTGTGGTAAAGGCTGCAATAGCCTCATTCAAGTACACATCCAAGTTGACTGGATCTTAAGCATCCTTTGGCATCACAGAGAAGTGAATAGGCCACCTCATTATAATGACATATGTCACCTTTTGTGGTAACAGAACTCTGAATGGACTCCATGATTTTGGATTCCTCATGTCTTCTTTTCACTGGTGCTTACAGTTAATGTAGCCCACACATACCTTTCTAAAACTCTGTTGAGCACATCGGATCTGTAGTCAGGAGACAAGGAGACAGGAGACTTAGTCCAGCTCTTTATGGGCTGTTGCCTCTCATCACACATCTTATCAAATGCCATGATGCTGAGGGATGTACTCCATCCAGAGCCTGGGTACTATTCCTAAACACACAGAAAGAATTCTTTAGTGCTCATCTGAGTTTATTTTAGAATATTTTGGACAAATTTGCCATAGAAGAAAAACTACAAATATTCCAAAAAAAGTGAAATTGTTGAAATTCTTTAGGGACACACACTATAGTGAGTTAAAATCATATTAGATGATGAAGTCGTTGACAATGGTATTTGCTCTGGCCCTCGTGCTGATATGGGGAATACCTCCCCAAGTAGCTTATGGACTTCTATTAAATATACAGAGTTTGAAAAGACATCAAAATGTTTTTAGATTGATACAGCGAGTACTATGACATTAAGGTGTAAAGTAGATTGAATATAGAAAATAATGACTTCTAACTGCTCAACTGTAGGAATAATTCAATTTCCAGAGAGCTGTCAAACTTTATTTCATTGAATCATCCTATGCCTCCTGAAGTTGAAAAGTGATTTTAGTCTCCAGTCTAAAGAGGCAGGCACAATTCTTTCAACTCAAAGTATTAAAGAACAGAGAGATCACAATTGTGCTTTTTGCATTGAAAAAATAGAGCCAACCTTTGGCGGGATCTTAAATTGGGCAAGATTTTCTCTTGATGGTTTTGTCTACCTTCTATTCCAACTCATATATTACGCTGATTGTACAGAAACACAAGGCCTTGATGTTCTTTCCACAAACAAAGGTAAAGTTTCTGTTTCTAGTTATGTGTTTAAGGAGAGCAAAGGGACAGCCAGATGAATGAACTATGCAAACTGATCAGAAGGAAGCTCACCATCCTCAGCAAAGCAATATTCTGCACTTGTGAGACACAGGAAGCCTTTACTGATCTTACTTAGGGGCAGTGAGACAATGCAGGAAAGGGCAGTGAGACAATGCAGGAAAGGGCACTGAGGATGTGAGTGTGAGCAGGCGCATGAGGGAAACCACTATCTAGTCTGACAGCACTTGTGGCCAGTTCCAACCACAGGAGTAAACTTTGTATAAGAAGATAAATTTGATTTTTTAAAAGTGTTTTAAAAATGAGTAAATCTGATCTCTCTAAATGCCTGTCTAAAGAATCACATTGGAATGAACTACATTCATTGGTAACATTGCTCAACATCAAAGCCATTTCTCTTGGCAGACTGAACAGTAATCTATGTTAGGTTAAGTTCTGATCAGTTGATTTTATGTATCTGTACTTGGCACAATGGTGTTTGTCACGACAAGGTAGCTTGTAAACACGTGTTGCTTATGATTAATCTGATCCTCTAGGAACCTTTAAACTTTACAAGCTGGAATAAATACAAAGACAGTTTTGCAGGTGCTGATTAATTTACTTTGAAGGCATGCAAACAAGAAGCCATACAAAGACATAATAGACCAGTTGTGCACTCAGCTCAAACGCTGATAAATGAGAAAAGCAAGCATGAACACGTCTGGAACTTAAAAAGATGGAGTGATAGAAAACAAATCCATGCATATGCAGCTATGCTTTAGGGAAATGGAGAGAAGGAAACATATGGCATCATGCTTTAAATTATTTCATTGCCTGGACATCCCATGGAATCTAAGTCAGCACCAGTTGTCTCCTCACTACTGTCCTAGTGAACTGCTGTCCCTGTCCCCTAACATGTTGCCTATTGATCTTGAGTCTCTATTGTCTTCTTGACCACTGTCTCTAACTCTTTTCTCTCTGCCTTCACCAGACTTTTTCATTTTTACTTTTTGAGCCTGGAGTAGGATTTAAAAACTCCCTAGTTGTACATTTTGTTTTTGTTTTTTTTTCACTTAGAGTTGTAAATGTAACAATTAATAGTCAAACATTTTCATTCTCATTTCATGGTTTCCTACCGGCATATTTCCCCAGAGTGATATAAGAAAGAGGAGGCTACTGCTACCTGACTGAAGAAATTCAGGAAGTGCAGATGAAGGAAAAAGTAACAAATGATATTTTGAAGAATGGTACCATTGCTGGGTTTGCCAGTCTACAGTTGTGCCTACTTGAGATTGGTTCAGAAGACCCCTTTAGACTTAAATTAAGCCTTACAAAACTTCTTGGGTTGAGGATTATTGTGATCTACACTGGCCTTAACGCTAGGAACTATTTATGCATGGGGAGGCTGCTAACCTCTCCGCTCCTTCTCAGTTGTGGAAGCTACTGAATGACTCTGATTCTTAATTCA
This sequence comes from Macrotus californicus, assembly GCA_007922815.1. Lineage (NCBI taxonomy): Eukaryota > Metazoa > Chordata > Mammalia > Chiroptera > Phyllostomidae > Macrotus > Macrotus californicus. Next base: position 11,852 of record VMDR010022786.1, on the reverse strand, counting down.
ACACGTATGTATTAAGTGCAAATAATGTGCTGCACATTACTTTAGGCACTAGGGTCTAATGGTGAATTAAACGAACGTGTTGCAGTCATGCAGTTTACAATCTAGTTGCAGAGGCATAACATAATTTTTAAAAATATGTAATCTAATGTCCAGAAGTGTTATTCATTATGAAGAACTTTTTGAAAACCTAAGAAGTTAAAGGATGCATTCTATCTCATATAGAACATCCAAGGGAAGGCTCTCTAAAGACATGCATGAGCAAGAGTCTTCATGAAATAAGACTAATAGAAAACTCTATAAAATATATTGGCAGATATATTCATTCTCTAGAGGTCTCAATTCTAGGATGCCAACCTATACTCATTCTCTAGAGGTCTCAATTCTAGGATAATTGATGTGGTGAGGACTTCTGAAAAGGCCATTGGCCTCAATGACACATTCTTAATGAAATCCAAGGGAGCTCTGAAACCGTTAACACACTCTTAGGAAGATAGGCTTCTCAGCTGATTATAGTTTCTGTGCAATAAAAACCTCAAATTTGGTCAGCATTTAGTTAGCTGCCCCAGGGCAGAAATCTTCCAGTAGCAAGTTAATAGGAATTTGGTAAACTAGAAGCTGGCAGGCACAGGCCCCAGGATAATGTGCCCCAGGTTCACGCACTAAAAAAAAAGCACCCTTCCATATCCACAGACTCTGTGCCCAGCAAGCATCTGCTTCTGCTGACAATTGGCATGCTGTCCATCATTCAGTTGACAAACTAGGTCAGTGCTTCTCACACAGTAGTGTACAAACATCAACTGGGATCTTGTTAAAATGCAGATTCTGGGTCAATTGGTCTAAGATAGAGGCTGAGATTCTGCATTTCTAACAAACCACCAGATGATGCCAGTGCTACAGGTCCCTGGATTGTACTTTGTGTAACTAGGATCCAGGACGTGGAGAGCTGAGTGAAAGTTTCAGAAGTGGGGCGGAAAATAGGACATTGGTTCAGACCTGCAGACAGCTCTGCAAAGGTTGATGTCATGTATCATATTTGTGGAAACTAGAAGTTTGAGATGAGGATGCCAGCATGGCTGGGTTCTGATAAGAGCCCTTGGCTAGGTTGCAGACTGCTCACATTTTGTTTTATCCTCACGTGGCTCTTAGTTACATATCTTGGAATCAAGCTGAGGTCCACCTACTGCTAAGTGTGTCTTGTGTCCTTTTGGCAGCAGCCTGATAGAGCTCTTTCCCAAGTGGGTCTGATCTTCCCTTGAAGCAGGAGCATCTGGATCTGAGAATGGGTTCAGGTCTGGAAAACATGAGAGGAATGGTAACTTTTCATTAGCATGATTGATATTTTCTGTTTGTTACATCTTAATCATTTTTTGTTATGTAAGTCAAGCAATAGCATCATTGACTTATATCCAGCTTTATGAACATGGAGATCTATTAGCCATCCCCAGAGGTCCTGAAAGATCAAGTCTCCTTAATCCACATTATTGTCTTCCTGTCTATTGTGGCTGGTAATGAAACCTTACCTCTGATGCTTAAGTCCTGCCACATGGCCTCTGATTTTTCAAAATCATTGTATTCCCGTTGACACTAGGTAGCCAAGGTCAATAGCAGTGTGTTCCACCATTAACTTTGGCCCACTGTGGACAGCTACCACTGAGTTTCTCAGTGGTTCCTGTGTCTACCTTCTCAATGATTTAGGGAAAGGATTGCCTTCTGCATTCTCTTGGGAGACAAAGCAGAGGCTGGTTATCTAGCCTCTCAGCATCACTGCACTCGAGCACGCCCATCTTTCTGAACCTTCCGTATGCTTCCTCTGTATTTGCCTAAGCATTTCAACAGTGTTACTTCATTAACTCCTGCCTTCCACAAAGCTCAACAAGTCCTTCCTGACATGTATTAGAACTGAACCTTGCCAGGATGTTAAACCCTGGTTCATGGAGAATGCCACTGTGTCAATAACATTCCATTCCCCTATCTGACCTTAACCTCTGTCCCCTGAGCCAGCTAACATTTCACTTCCCTGTGTGTGATCCCAGTTCCTGGGTTAGTATATGTGAGCTGGATTCTGCAACTCTTTTGGTAAATCATTACTTTTCCCCCACATAGGAGTAGCATTCCTTTCTCAGCTTATGCTGAGCTCTGGCTCCAGTTAGCATTGGGGAAGGGGTGTGGGGAGGCAAAGGCAGTTCTTGAAGAGGAGAAGCATGCATCATCCTGTGGCACATCACCTTGGATAGCTCTTTGCATAATCTCCAGGAGGGGAAAAGCTGCTCACTTGCAAGGGACGAAGGGAACCTGGGGAATTCAGTTTTTCAAGCACATCCATTCAAATGACACCCTCCTAGCTTCAGAGTTTCCAACCCTGCATGGCTCCTGACCCTAACATAAGAGCTTGCTGAGGCTGTGAATTAATCTTCCTTTGAAAATCTATCTTAAAATCACTCTCACTCCTGAGTTTCAGCATGGTCTGCCTCTTGAATGTGAGATGATAATCTCATTAAATGTTTCTTTGGAGACTTTCTAGCTTTCAGAGTATCGGAGTTGAAGTCAGGTGACCTCAGTGTCTCTTTCTCTTAATGGTTTTTGCACTTAACAAAAGCAACCAACTCCACAGTCCCTATAATTGCATTTTCTCAGTAGCTTTCAAGAGCTTGTGCTTGAGCTTCTTTTTGTACTTATGTATCATTCTAATCCACCATAGGTGACAATCTAAATAGATTACTGTGATGGTGTTGGATACCAGAAGTATCGCTATCCCACTACCACCTCTAAGATGGCCCTCATAGCCATGTGACTGACAGCCAGTCCAATTGCAGAATTTTAATCTGAGGGTATAATCTCTAGGTACATCCTAGGTGCCAACATCTTATGATAGGTTACTCTAAAAGCAGAACCTGAAGTCAGAATCCAAGATAGTTCTGGATTTGGAAGGCAACCTCAGGAAGCACTGTAGGGGGTGAGAAAATGGCAGCCAGGGTCAGGGTCAGGGTCAGGGTTAGGGTTAGGCTTAAGATTAGGGAGAAAAGCACAAAGGCTGGGTTCATGAAGGGGTTCATACATACAGGAAACGGAAGCTTAATCTCACTGAAGATCTACTGGGAGATTGTGCCAACACTTGACTGAGAGTTGCTCGAGACTGAGCCCAGCACATCTGATGGCCAAAGAGCATCTGTACACAGAGAGATTCAGGAAGATGTCCATGACTATGGATGCCTGTAGGCTACGTGCAAATAGGATGCAGTGGTGGGCACTGGCAGAGTCTGCTTCAGTGACTTCACACTGTCTTTCACTTGTCTACTCCCAATTTTCTCAATGAAAAATGATTAATAATAACAGTGACTGCTTCAATTGAGATATTTGACACCAAGTTCTTTACAAGATGTCTTGGATGTAGGATGTCATGGATATGAGCCATCACATTGCACTTCATGCATCTCCTCAGCTCGGCCTTGAATTCTTGTCTATGTTTAAGGTCCAACCTAATGCTCTTTTCTCCATAAACATTTCTATTTCCTGAAGAGATTATATTTTTCAACTTTGAAGCATTACTACTACTTCAGACCCTGCTCTTCTATGTATTATGGTCACTTGTAAATAACATATATAACATATATATTTATATATACATAAAATATTGTATAAATATACCTTCTAAATTGTAAAGTTTTAAGGACTAAAGTTTCTTATTTGCTACATAGTACAGACCTTAATATTCTGACTATAGTAGAAATTCTACAGTTATTATCTCTTCTAATTAACTCTGACTCAACTCAAACTAAAACCTGGTTTCTGACTCATTATAATGCATTTCATATGACAATTCATTACCTCTTTGACAATATCACAGTTTTAGGTATGCAAAGTAAATATTATTGAGGAAATTCTTTGAATGCCATGTTATATTATGTGGATGAAATCTCTCAGGTATAATTAGGCAGAGCAGTGAAACATTAAATGTAATATTTATGTAGAAACATCTAGAGATAATTCAAAAGCAGATTGTCAATAAAGAGAAGCATAATCTTGCCCAAAATGGTTACTGCAATGATTGATCTTTGAAAGTGTTGAAGGGCCCAACAAAGCAATGCTCTAGACATGGAAATGTGATTGACATGAGAAGATAAAGTGGGTGTACACCTTGAAGTTGAATGTGTGGCTAAATGGGAAGAAGACTTCATGAATGTGCCCATGACTGAGATGAGGATGGTTAGAAGAATTAACGCAGGTTGGGGAGGGGGGCGGGGGAACAGGTGATCATATTTCCAGTTGAGGTAAAGGTGGTTTTCTAGGCTATGTCATAAGCAGATGTTTATATAAAATTGTTGACAGTATTTCAACTAGCTCTTGCTTCCTTCCTGTCTTTATTTCCGTTGCCATTATGCAAATTCAGCTCTAAATTATTGCTGAAACAGTCACCTAAGTTGTTCTAAATTCTGGTTTCTTTCTTTTTTGGTGCATTTCTAATACCTGGCAGATGACTCTAGCTCCAGTACCTTTTTCATTAAATGATTTATTTCCACAAAATCGCTAAATGCTTCATGAAACACAAACACCTCTATCTGTTTTGGGGGTGTTTTGTCCCATTATTCTACTTAAAGAATATTTGATATTTTTTATGATTTTCAAAATCTTCCTCCCTTGCCCTCTCTTCCATCATACCTTTCCCTCCCTTCCCTTCTTTTATTATAATTATTGAAACTATTATATTAAATAAGTATCAGCACTCTCTTTTTGAAGATAAGGTATAGGGTTCAGAGATGTTAAGTAACTTTGCAGGTTTAAATGGCTATGAAATGATAGGGGCTGGACTTGCCAAAACCTGTCTGAAGTCAAAGAATATACCCTATTGTTATTTTTGTTTGTTTTTTAGTTTTTGTCATTAATATCTGGTGATCCTTTTTGTTAAATCTATTTACATATTTATTATTTGGATTCACTGGGGTGACATTGGTTAATAACACCAGGCAGGTTTCAAGTGCACAGCTCAACATCATCTACACACTGCATCGTGCGCCCATCAGCCAAAGTCAACTCTCCATCCGCATTTATCCCCCTTTGCCCTCTTCTTCCTCCACCAGGGCCCCTTTCCCTCTGGCTGTCACCACACTGTCGTTGTGGCTGGGCATCATATATACGAGTATATTCTTAACCCCTTCACATTTTGTCACCCAGCCCCTAAATGCCCCTCCCCTCTGACAGCTGTCTGCCTGTTCTCTGTATCTCTGTTTCTAATATTTTGTTTGTTAAATTATTTTGTTGATTCAATTCTACATATAAGTGAGATCACATAACATTTGCCTTTCTCTGACTGGCTTATTTCACTTAGCATAACACCTTCCAGGTTCCCCCATTCCCTATATTTGAACCTCAGAACTCGTGCTTGTTATATGAATACATATGAATGAAAACTTAAACTCTCTCTATTCTTCAGTTTCCTCATTTATAAAATGGGGATATTGGTAATATACTACCTCATGAAAGTGTGTGAGGATTAAAGACTTAATATTTTTAAAGTCTTTAATGCAGTTTTTGGAACACAGTAAGAGCTCTGGAAGCATAAGTTATTATTTCCTATAAAATATAAATAACAATGCTTATTTTCATTTGACTCAGAATTGGGAAAAAATGAGTGAGCTAGTGTGGTTGCAAATTCTCGTCATGTAACAGAAAGTGTTTTATTAATTTAATATATGATTATATGTGTAGCTTACATTTATATGCCAATGGTGAATGATGTAAATCTGATTAGATATGCATTTAAGTACAGATAACATGTGAGTACTAAACTGAGAAAGTTCAATATAGCTTTTGGAAAAAATATTTAATAAACTTTAAAATCAACTGCCTTGAAGAGAGTCAAGCTGGGTAACGTAGAAATTATTTACTAGCTTTGGAAAATGAATTTTATAATAAATTATGTTATTAAACTTTTCTGATGCAAATCCAGGAATGAAGATACTAAAATGTAGACACCCACATATGTTTTGCCTAATACTTCTTACAATCCCTCCTTAAGTTTTTTTTAGGATGCTTTTATTGCTTACACACATTTAAGATTTTATTTGTACATGTGTGTGTTGCTGTATATACAAACTCCTCTCCTCACACATTGTTTCAGCCATCTGATGAATTGTGGGGGTGAGTCACATGACACAGAGTTGAAAATTATTTCCTTTAACAAGAACCTCAGGGTAGTTCATGGCACGCAGGGCAGGCTCTGGCTCCAGCTGGCTGCACGGCCTCACAGTGCCTAGGATGCACGCAGATAAAACATGTCTAGATTTCCCCAAAGCATACTCTTGAATTCATGACCATCTGTCTGCAAGGTAAGAGCACGTCCAGCTGAGACATACACACTTAATCTGTGTTTGTTTTTAAATTTATGAGTGTGTGGGTACAGTCTAATCACCCTGAAATCCACACAGTTGGATGTGGGCTTGAGAGAGAGAGAGAGAGAGAGAGACATGCAGGGAACAGTGTGACCATGGTGTGTTGTGGGGGGAGAGAAAGGGGGGCTGGCCGGGTAGAATTCAACTGGAGGCGGCCTAATTCAGAATTTCCTCTCCCTGGACCTTTGGTGTCTGTGACCACCAACTGAGTTTCCTCTACCAGAGCAGTCTGGCCTCGGTGTGTCTGCTGTGCGTTCGAGCTGACCTGTGAGTTCTGGTAAAGACATTTATCTGCTAAACACCACGGAGACTGCCAGATTCAACACACATCAGTTTAAGTGTGCAGCGTCCTACGCTGCCCGCAGTAGGTTATTTGATTTCTTTTCCTTTTTTGTCTTTTCTTTTGAGACGTTCCAAGAATATTGATTACCTGCATTGAAAATTTGTTCTTTCCACAGAGAATTTTGTAGCTTTCCTTCCACCAGTGATCAGATGCATTTAATGGAGATTTTTTAATAAGTAGAGCTGTAGGTTTGAGTAAGATTAATTTTCTCAAAGAATCGATCATCATTGGTGGCCCTTTTACTTAAAATTACAATAAAAATAAAGCTAATATTGTTTGTAAAGAGGGATGAGTGGAGTGAGAAACCTAAGTTGGTGAAGCTCATACTATGCACCGGGTAATTTGTTAGTAAATCTACATATTCCTTTTTTTAAATTTATTTTCTTCGCAATCTTTGGAAATGAGAAAAATGATATTATGAAGGTGTAGGCTTTCTGGTTTAAAGTTCTGTCTGATGTAGAACTTTATGTACTTTTGTGCTTCTTTTTTAAATTTTTGTGATAAATTTTATTTTAAAAGATTTCTAGGTTTACAGAAACTTTGCAAGTATATCTGCCACAATAAATGAATCAATATTGTAATTAAAGAAAACATACTTTATTTACATTTCTTAGTTTTTACTGAAAGTCGTTTTTCTGTACCAGAATCCCATGCAGGATGCCACAGTACACTTAGTCTTCATGTCCCCTTAGGACACTCCCTTTCTGATGGCCTGGGCAGTGGTGAGGAGTACTGACCCAGTGTGTTTGCGGAATGCTCATCAGCTGGAGTTTGTCTGTGTCTCACTTGTGACCAGACTGAGGCTGTGTACATCAGAGAGGAAGACCGTAGAGGTAGAGTGCCACATTCATTGCATCATACTAGGGCGCATGGATTGGTGAGGTTCATCATTACTGATGTTGACCTTGACCACCTGACAGGCAGTCTTTTTCAAGGTTTTCCACTCTAAAGTTATTTCTTTCCCTCTCTTTCCAAAGAACTCACTATACACAGCCCATACTTGAGAAATGGAGTCCATTGAGGGACATGATGGTTTATTTTATGAGTCATCTCGGCTTGATCATAGTCATCCAGATAGTTGGCCAAACATTATTATGGCTCTTTCAGTGAAGGTGTGTTTTGGGGTGGAATTAACATTTAAATTCTTTTACTTTAAGTAAAGCAGGTCGCCTTCCATAATGTGGGTGGGCCTAATTCAATCAGTTGAAGGTCTAATAGAAAAAGGCTGACCTCCCCTGAGCAAGAAGGAACTCTGCCAGCAAACTGTCTTTGGGCTTGAACTGAAACTCCTCTCTAAGTCTTCAGCCTGCCAGCCTGTCTTCCCTACAGATTCAGGGATTATCAAGTTTCCACAGGAACATGAGCCAATATCTTAAAATAAATCTGTCTGTCTGTCTCTCTCTCCCCATACACACAGACACACACACAACTTTGTTGGCTCTGTTTTCTGTGTCTCTGGAGAAGACCCATGACTAATATAAGGAGATACTATCTATATAAATTATTGTGAATTCTTCTTCATAGGAAATGTATCCATCCCCCCTATTTATTTATGTAAATCACTTATTTATTTATTAATCACTTATGTACATCAGTGTGGACTTATAGATATTTGTTTTATACTTTGAGTTATAACCCAATAGTTTTCTAATTTGCTGCTCCAACTGTGACAGCTTAGGCCACTGGGAGCTGTTTCACTTGTCTCCTGTGTCCCTTTCATGTACAGTGATCGCAGGGTGTGTGGCGCATGTGTGTGTTCTGTTTGTTTGTGTCAGCGCTTCCTCACTTTCCGACACTACAGGAAGTTACAGGCTCATCTCTGTTGCCTGCCCCAGCCCTAGTATTAACCATTAATTTATGCCCTTTTAAGGACAATACACTGACTAGATTGATATTGGGGGAAAAGGAGAATTTCTATATATATAATGTATACAGAGAGAAATTATCTGTATTATATATAATATTTAATTGTATACATATGCATATATTTATCCTATATGTACTAGCTAACTTGAAATACATGTGTTTAACCTATTGTCAATAACAACTTGCAGAATGTATTTGAGGTGAACACTGTAGTAAGCACTATGAGGCCCTGCAATTTGACTAGTGTGTACCAGCTCATATAATTTACACATGCACAAGAAAAATCGAGAAAATGGAAGAAACACTTACTAGTCAACATTGACGCCAAGTCACGTTATATGAAATTGATACCTAAGTCAGGAGGCTGGAGCTGACATTGGAGCCATGGTCAAGGGTGACAAAAACATGAAAATAATCACGTGTTTGAGAAAGATAATTTTGCCACCGAAATGAGAAGAGTTTTGTATTACAGCTACGTGACACTTAGTTTGGTGGTGATGCACAGTAAGAACGCTATGTAAAAAATCACAGTGTGAATCTGAGAGAAAACAAAGTGGAAGAACTTGATGATAATTGGATATGTAAAGTATGAATATAATAATAATATATCCTTTATTTTTCAAAGCCTGAAAGACTCAAAATTCAGTAAGAATGTGAATATTCTACCATGTGACTATAGTTTTGTTCATTCTCTGTGCATTTAAGCTTCTGAGCCTCCGAGTACCTCTGTCACATTTACCATCAGCCGCGCTGGAAAGAGGGTGACCGCACAAGTCCCTCTGAGAACATGCTCATCAGCAGGCCTTTTCCATGTTCTACAGCCCCCACATCTGGATGACCCAGGGTCCTCCTCCAGCACTCCACCCATCCCAACGCTCTGTGCTCCAGGGTCAGAATCTGACCTCTCTTCAAGGACAGCATGTATGTGTATAGCGTATAGTGTATACGTTACATAATTATACACTATATACTTACACAAGTATGTCTAAATATAGCGGACATGTCTTTACCATAAACCGCATTATAAATGGGGTGTTGTGAATATTTTTAATGAAATTAATGATATTGCTAAATTCCCCCAAAGTGTTTTTAACACATACTAATTGTCAAAGTTATCTCTATGACATATTAATTATTTTACTTATAATAATTTGGAAGCTTGATAATTTGATAGAATATTTGGGAGAAGGAAAACGTGATAGATGGAGAGCTATTGGTATAGTTGATATTTGTTCTTATACCTTCTAATCCCAGAATAACAGAAATACATAAGTGTATTATTTCTACTAAGCATGTGTGTGTGTGTGTGTGTGTGTGTGTGTATATACATACACATATATAATATGTATTATATGACCTATATGTATAGTTGTAGAGATTGTCTGCATGTAAATTCACTGAATATTAGCTTAACAAGGCACATATTTTCTGCAATTCCTTTCAATCACAATGCGTTTAAAATAAAACAAAAATTCATTTTGGGTTCGCCTGAAAACAAAAGTTAAGAAACTTCTGAAAAGTCACCATTACAATTGAAGGAACAAAAATAATTCTACCAGTGCCATTTTCCTCAATAGTAGAATTATCTCCTTGGCTCATTCCCAAGCATTATTTCCTGGAGGCTGACATAAGATCTAGTCGTCTCTACACGCCAGCCTGTCAAGAGACTAGGGAGAAAGAAAGAACACCGCTAAGTGATTTTGATGACAGTGTTGTAACAACCAGCACAGGCAGGCCTCAGAATCTAGAAATGCTTAATTTTATATTACTGACTCAACAGTAAGTCAAAGGAGTATGAAAATGAGATTAAAAAATTTTGTTCTATTTTGCTTTCATAGGCAGTGTTTCTAAACCCTTGGTGCAACTTACACTTATCTGGAGAAGCTTGAAAGACTTTCCAATGTCTGGGTCTACCACAGCTTGAACAGTCAGAATCTCTTGGGGTGGGGGGGCGGAGCAGGCAAGGTGGGGCAGGGTAATGCACTAATTCTTTCTTGTTTTGGTTTTTGTTTGGTATTGCTTTGTTTTTCAAAGCTCCCCCTGAGATCCTTCAGGCAGCCAACACTGAAATGACGCAGAAGGTGTCACAGTTTTGGTGTCAGGGATCAAAGGCAGTTGCTGGGACTTCTCATTCTTAAACCCCTTGGTGGAGCCAGAACCTCTGGACACTTTCCCCGCCTCAGCCTTCCCTGCATCAGGGTCCCTCTTTACTCAATGGGCTTGATCTCAAGAATGCGTTTGGTTGCCTGTCTCTAACCTAAGTGACAGTGTGTCTCTTGACGGAGAGGGGCTTTAGTTTTTCTCTCTCTGAATCAACTACCTCATGGCATGAAGCATGACACCAGCAAAAACTAGGTTTTGCAGAAGTGCGTGCATGAAAGAAAGACCCTGAAATGAAAAGTTCTAGAGCTTTTCCTTCCTCATAGCTGGCTGTCACCGTAGCAATCATACGGGATTGCCACACGTGCTTCCTTACAGATTTAATGCAACTAGAAAACTAAGTGCAACGGGAAGTAAATAAAGAATAATAGATAATGGGATTCACTTAAGAGAAGCCCGCTTAATAAATTGAATAAATAGGGATATTTAAATTACTTGTTCTTAGCAGTTCTATAAACTGCTTTTTTTTAGTTTTGAGAATGGAGTTTCCCTCCAGGTATAAGAGTAAACTAGACAGGCTAGATCTTATTTTATAGAATGAATACTGTCTTTATTGTATACACAAAAAAGATCGCCCTGCCAGAATATGCAACTGCGTGTAGGTGACGAGAGATGGAGGCCTGTGAACGCAGGAGTGCCATTGTGCTAGGGAAAGAAGATGTATGTGTATGCTTCCTGATGACTGTAGGTTAATGCACTGCTAACATTTGATATCGAAAATCACAGTAGGAAAATCATCAACTCTAGTTGCCATCATACTTCCCCCTCCGCATTCCGCCGGCCCCTTTCTCAGGGGGGTACATGCCCCAGGAGTACCTGGGTTCTTTTTGTACTAAATAAGAACTTGGCCAGAAGGTAGGTAGTCTGATATTTGTGTAACAAATACCTTGTATTTAAGGGGAGGGATGATACTATAAATGGCCATATCCCATACCAAATGCCATATGATTTTCAGCCTAAGCTGTGAACATTCCTACTGGAATCAGTCACACACAAAAAACATTCCATTACTACTGGGAACATTTAGAGAGGTGACCTACTTCTCTCTGGCCTAGTAACTCAGTGTGAGCTGGACACACTCAAATGTTCTGTTTATT
>VMDR010022785.1:0-15997 GCA_007922815.1 Macrotus californicus | reverse complement strand
GCCGTGTGGGGACAGGGCATATGGCTGTACTCAATCTGCCTGACCATATTTAAGCTGGGCCATTAAAGATGCTGCTGCCTCATCCAGCTGTTTTAGGATAATTAGCCATGTGACAGCCAGACTGGAAAGTAAGATGGCAATAGCCATTTCAGCACAGACATATGTCTCTCCTTCATCACAAAAAGTAAAGAAAGAAAATGCCCAGTGAATCACCCTGGTAGAACATATTAAATCACACCCCCACCACCACTTTGAGAGGCTTGTCAATTTGGCTAGAATCTGAATCATCTTCCAACCACTTCTAAGAATATGACAGGTCTTGAGTGTTTTAATATTGTTTAAAGATTGAGTATTCCAGATGATTTGAATTTAAATGTAGCAAAAGTAATGATCCTTAATTTTAAAAGTTCTTGATGAATCATAAACCACCATTAGCTTTAAAATTAGGGCTGAAGGTGAAAGTATTTTTAAACCTGCTAAATAAATATTATTTTATGTTACCCCCACAAAAACTAAAAGGAAAGCTATCATTCAAATGTTATTCATTTTACTTTAATATCACACCAACTGGTATGCATGCCTGTCTTAGTTTAGTTTTGGTCAATTCCAATAACAGTCATGTGGTGGGGTTTCTTTCTCCTTGCCATTACCCAAACTGACAGACCTCCAGACTGGCCTTGTGTTATGACTCTTTATTCTATGAGTTTTAGGGTTTTCATCTAGGCTACCAAAGCAAAAGAACTCTCTTTAGGTTTCCTGCCTAGCCCCCCCGAGCATGTTCTAATGGATGTGGAGAGGCAGCAGCCCTCTCACTAGACATCGTCAAGGCAGTGAATAAATTTTCCACTCTGGGTCTCTGCCAAAAGCAGTCATTATTCTGTAGTCCCTGCTCTCCTGGCCAAGGAAAGTCACAGAGAGCATTAGTCTCAGCCTCCAGATTATTGTATGGTGTGGGAGCAGGGGCGGTGAGGGAGAAGGGGGCGGGAACTTGAGCAAGGAGAGGAGAGAGTGACCTTGATTCTGCAAAATCCTCTCTGAAGGGTGTGGAAGGAGGGTAGAAAAATTTAGAAAACATTCTCTACCTGTAGCGTCTGTTAAAGAGACTGTGACTATCCGTATTCTCCAAACACTGCCTCACAAACCCTTCCACTGTACATTTTCCAGCTTTTTTAAGACGACACATTTCGTGATGTTATTTTTATGTTTCAATTCAGTCTGCTTTTTCATTCTTCCTGATATTTCCACACCTCATATTTATGCTGTTTCTCAAGCCTTCTGTGAAGGTCTGATTTCCCCTTCCAGCTGGACTTCTAATTCTTTTCTTAATTTATTTCCCGCCAGTGTCTTCCCCTTAATATGGAAAGAATCCAGTCTTGCTTTCTGAGTTGGGGAGGAGTAAGCTTGTGAAACACTGGTCTCAGTGTGTGAAGTGAGTGGCATTTGTTATCCCCTCTCAAAGCAGCTTCGGTGATTCTGAAATATATAACGTGGCTGTAGCACTGCTCAGGCACGGAGACGTTAATATCACTGATGGCCTCATCAGGCACAGGAACATCACAATCTGCTGCCCTGGATGTTGCCTTGTATGCCACGGATGAAGGGCTTCTCTTTCCTCTGCTGGAACCAAGTTTTACAGAAGACGGCTATGGATCATCAAATGAGGTTTTTGCAGCACCGTAAAGTGTAACTCTAATTGCAGCCAGAGACAAAGAATTGTAGTAGAGAGGCAGTTTTAGGCAAGAAATAAAAGAGCCAACCTGGGTATGTTTATACGAAGTGCTAGCCATGAGACAGACCATTAGGATCAGGGAGCCCCAGGGCATCACAGTTGTAGAGAAACACTCAGGTGATGCCCAAGGGCATTTAATTACATTATTCTAATTTGTATTATTAATGGTAATATTAAAGCACAGGCAGGCAGTTGGGTGGAAAATTTAGAAGAATAAAAGATGGCATAAATATTCATTTCACCCCCATCTCATTATTTTGCAAAAAAACACATAAAGCCAGCCATTCACTGAGACTCAGGCCCATAGCCTGATCTTCATTAACACAGATAGAGCAACATGCCCTCAGGAACAGTGCTCAGTAGATATTTGCATTTTGGCATCACTGGTCTCTCCTCTGCAGAGCATTTGTTCTGCCAAGTTGAGAATATTGCCCCTGCTGTTTATGTCTCTTAAAATCATGTCTATTCATGTAAGCAGAGTGAAGGAGCTAAGGAGAGTGAAACATCTGACTCCTTGGTTTTTGTTTTTAAATTTTTTTTTTGCTATATTCTCTTCAAGGCTCAGGGAGAATCTCAATATATACTTGAATGAATGGATTTTGAATCAGTACACAGATAAACTCTAAAGTCCTTTGTTAAATAAATTTTTCTTAGAAATTTGCGTAACTCTCACACAAATAAACGAAAGCCATAGTGGCATCTAAAAAGTAGAGCTCAGACTTCATGCTATTCCTTTCTAACCAGAAGGACTGAGTTGGACTGATAGTCACGGAACTAAAGGTGCAGAGAATCAGAGTCAAAATGATGCAATTTCTTTGAGGTAATTGATCAATAATGTATTTTTTAACATGGTGAATACAAGGTCTGAAAACAAAATCATTATTTTGTACCTTTTACTTTAAAAAGGATATCTCTTACAAAGTCAGAGCAGGGGAGGAAAAAGAAGGGAGAGAAGCCCACAGGGGTTCCGGGCTGGGTGGGAGTGTGGGAAGAGTCTTCCTGTCACTGGCTGGTCTTCACAATGGTCCTGTGTCGCAGTGACACAGCTGAAAAACCATCTCAGCTTCATCTGATGGTAAGTGTAATGCTTCCCAACAATCTAGACAAGAAGTAGCCATATTGTCTAAAAAATATAACTGCAAGGTATCATAAAAATAAAAATCATTGTAGACATTTAGCTCATTCTTGGTTTTTTCCTGGGAAAGTTTTTAGAAGTGACAAGAAAGAGATAGAAAGGAGGAATATTAGTTGAGACAAGGGTATCAAGAAAGAGTAAAGCTGAAAAGGAAACAGAAAGAATAAGTAAATAGAAAAGACAGTGTATCATTACTGTTTAAAAGAAAAAGACAGAAGTGTTGAAGGAATAATGTGAAAGAGATAAAGGCTATCTTTGTTGCAGAAACATTAAGAAAATAAAGAATATAAAAAAGAATGAGCAGATTAAAGGATGTGGGCAGACAAAAGGGGAAAATAACAACAAAATAATAACTTAATAGTGCTTACTATGGGTCAGGTACTGGACTAAGATCTTTACTTATACTTATTCATTTACTATTAAAAACCAGCTTACTATAATGATGATAGATTCTATAATCATCCTGATTTTATAGATGAGGAAACCAAGATGAATAAAATTAACAACTTTCCAGGGTCACAAGTTGGAGGAAAAGTTAGGTCCCACCTAGAGTCAAGTTTCAGAGCCTGTGCAGTAGAATATGGAACTACGCCTATGCCTCTTCTGACAACATGTGCAAGAAGGGGACCCAGAGAAAAGGACAGAACAAGGACAGTGCAAGGACTCTATGATGCTCAATGATTGGTTTGGGTGAAAAAATTATTTTAGGCCTGAAATGTATGCCATTTCAGCAGCCTTGCAGCAGAGAGTGGAGGCTGAGTCTGTCACTTCAGTGAGGGAAATGGATAAATAATTGATTAGGCACAGCGCGCTCTGTGTGTGCAGATCTATAGGGAAAGCGATCCAAGAGGCAGAGCCAGATGGCGAGCTGTAATGTGCCCATATTAATAGATGTCTTCATTAGGTGACATACTCACAGGAGTCCAGGGCAAGTGCCTTTCAGCCATTGCCAGGGACAGACAAGGTCTGAAGATGAAGGTGACACTTATCTACCTAGAAGGCAGTGGTTGCAGAGGAAATGTTGTGGAGGGTGTCCTCCTTCACTTACTTACATTTAAAAAATAGTCGCTACTCTCTTTGTTAGTCCATGTCCAAATACATGAAATAACAAGGCTCTCCTTTCTTCCCCACTTCCATTCGGCAACGCTGATACAAATCTTCTTCACTGTGTTTCTGTGAAAACAGCTTTTCATTTCCTCTCCCAATTACAGCGTCTCCCCTCTCTGTCTTCTCTTTGCTTTTCACTACATGTCCGTACAAGGCCTCTTCTTACTTACTCCCTAGTCACAACCTCCTGTGCTATCTTTGCTAACATTGCACTTGGCTACAGTTGTAAGTAGACTGGCCCTATGTTAGTGGACAGTTGATGGTCAACTCAAAACTGTTGAGCAAATGTTGAGGCTGAAACTTTTATATTATATGTGAATTAATATGGATGACATTAAGCTCAAATACCCTTGAAATGTTGACTGAGCATATGTTGAATGTTTCAGAGACTTTGGCTGTCTGTACTTTTATATTTGCAGAGACACATACACACATATCGCCCCTCCAGAGATTAAATATTTTGTCATAATTGGACTTTGTATAGGCCAAATCAGAGAAAACATTTAGTGCAACAATATTTGATTTGTACAGCTGTTATCAATGACAAATAAATATATACTCAATTAATATTCTAGATTACCACACCCTCCAGGCAAAAATGTCATTATTTGGAACACAGTGTCAAACTTGTAAAATGTTGATAATAGCATGTCATTTATGGAACACCCATAAACCACAGAGTATAATGCAGATGCTGGGAATCATGGGATTTAGGGAATTATGTCAAGGAGCCTAAGCTACAGAAGAAAATGGGCTGCACCATAAAAACTAAATGAAAAATGGCAGAGGGGATTGACTGTGGGAGTTGTGGGGGAAGGGATAGGAGTGAACAAGGGGGAAAAAGGCAGACAACAGTAACCAAACAATAATATTTTTTAAAAACCTAAATGAAAAACTCTAGATTGGCAACCTCTTTCTAAATCTCCATCATACCAAGGATTATTTCCATCATGGGACAAGTATAAAAATACTTCTCCTCTTCTCTAAACCTCTTGTCTGATGTTCTTTCCAGATCAGCCAGAGTTTCTAACAACCAGATTGCCAACACACTTGGACGTGTACATTCAGAGGCAGTGTGCAGGCGGGCAGCTTCTTCAGAGGGAGCATCATCAGGATTGGGTTTGCTTTATTTCGGGGACTGCACTTCCCTGGGCACTGACCTGCCTAATAACAGAAATCAACGTCCTCTTGGGTTAGAGGTGTGGAACATTCAGCAACATGGGCAAGGCTCATTTTACCAAGCCAAAGTTTTAAATGGATATGAGATTTTTCTGGACTTTTCTTATAATTCATATAGTTTGGTAAAATTCTTTGTCTTGATGATAGTTGGGTTCAAAGTTCCTGAGCAAGTCTGACCGAAATAGAAGCAACTGGGAAGAGATTTGTGTGTATACTTTGTACCTTGCTCAGCCCAAGTTTTCAGTAAATCTCAAGGTACTATTTTCATTTTACTTTCTGAATGGCTGATAAAGTAGATCTAGATAACTTTCACAGCCACTAATAATTTTCTAAATTAGGAGTGACTTTTGAATATACTTAAAATTTTCATTTCTGAACAATGCTCTTCAACATGTCATTTATAAACTTCGTTTCCCCCACCCACCATTGCCAGCCTCTGCCTCTCTTATCTGTCTCTTTGGACTGTTCATTTCTACTTTTGGATTAAGATACGTTGTTATTCAGAAACCAGTTCTGGCCTCACAAAAACAACTGTAAAGACACATTGACTGAGGCCTTGTTCGGCAAATACAAAGCTTCAGTCTTTATAAATATTTTGTGCTTGTTACCAGACCCCCTATCCAGATCCTCCCCTCCGTTTCCTTCATGTGCTAGAGAGAAGACTTGGTGGTCATGAGAGGAAGAAAACAGGGGTTGAGAGTGCTATTTTTAGAATCAAGGGCACCTGGGTTCAAATTCCAGCTCTGTCACATTCTTGCTAGCTCTGTGACTTCATCCTTTGTAAATCTCAGTTTTCTCATCTGTAAAATGGTGTGAATAACATCGCCTCTTCTTAAAGCCATTGTGAAGGTTAAATGAAATAAGGCATATAAAGCACTTAATAACTTGCTTGGCACACAGAGTTAGCTCATACATATTGCTTGGTATTACTAGTATTACCACATGCTTTTGCTCCATCTTTACTCCATCTATACTCGGATTTTCATTGAACAGATGTTTCTTGGATGCCTACTATGTGACTAGCCCAGGAAAAGCTCTGGATTTGCCTCTTTCTTGGCTAGATATATTCTTAATTTTTAGTATTTTGAAAATAATGATAGCAGTGCCTTTATTTTCCTCTTGATGAAATTGGGTGTAATATTATTTTCCTCTCCTTCCTGAAAGATTTCAGAAAAGATCTCAACAAATGTCTGGGCAGCCTACTTAGAAATTTACTCTGAGATTTTCTTCCCCAAGGTACTGTCTTGGTATTTTACAAAAGAACAAAATATATAGGCTATAAGTTGGTTTATTAAAATTAAGAAAGAGTCAAAAAAGGGGCTAATCACTGGATGTTAATGCACTTTTAACACACAGCAATGAACCTAACTCTGTAATTATGTTAAGTGAATAAGAGATGATTTTTGTAAATATGCTAATTGGCTAACATTTTGAGGTCAAAGTCTGTTCTCTAAGAAATTATTGAATTATGGAATTGTTTTCTGGCAAATATTTTAGTGACAGGTAAAAAATTCATCTCTGGTAAATATTTTATCAGTATGTTATAGTTTGTGTGTGATAATATTATATGTAAATATTTACCTGTCAAACTACTTGACAGGTAAATATTAACATGCTTGAATATGTATAAGGTAGAACTGACAAAAAAATAAAAAAATAAAAGGTAAAATCAGAAGCAACAGCTTTTAAAAATGTCAACATGTAAAATATTCAAATAAGCTATCATGGGAAATGAAACAATAATGTGACCCACCAACTAAGCCATTTCGGAGACTAGAAGGACTTAAATTCAAAAATAGCAAGTGGGAAGGTGAGTTGGTAGAGGTGGAAGAGCTTATAAAGGGGATAAATGCTGATGGAAAAAATAAGAAAATTTAAAAAATAAAAAAATGTCAAGTAGGAAAATAATGACAAATAATAATAAATTCAAGAGCCTGGAAAATAAGAAACATGATACCAATTATTAATGCCTGATGTGTAAATACTCACATAGTAGAATTTATTATAATACAGAAAGGGCAAATAAGGCCAGGTATCAATTTCTTCTGGGTGTGATGAAAATGTGGGTGACAAAAAAAAAAACAATTTTATTAAACCAGGCTAAATATGCTGGATAATTTCTTTTGGAAAGACATTCTTATAGAAATAGACATAAGAAATATGATACCCCTCATTTTAGAATTAAACAGACTATGTCACATGATTTCTAATTTTTCAATGAATTCATTTTCATTTAGATATGAAGAGGGGATTAGCCAATTCAGAAAAATGGGCAACGTTTAAAAAAAGGAAGGCCTGGCAGTGTGATGCGGGGTTAGTTGGCAGTGTCTTTATGATAATTTATCTGTCGATGATTTATGTGATGCAGGATAAGCAATGCAAGGCAGCATAGCCCTGATTTAGAGGTTTTCGATCTAGGTTGGAGAAAAACAACTGCAGCATAGAATTTATCAGCTGATAAGATGTCAACTCTGAAATGCAAGGCTCGTTGACATTTATGCCTCTGGGTGTGGAGGTAGAAGTGAAAAACTGGTGTGGAAGGGAAACCCTTGGGCAATGGGGTCAGAGAGGCAGAGCGGAAGGTGAAGAGGGTCAGAGAAGGAGCGGGAAGAACTGTTCGAGGCTCAAATAAGATTGACTTCTTGGTCCAAAGAAGCACCTCTCTACCTCTTGTTTATTGTTTTTTCTGACTCTGGAGAGAAGATGCTGGAAAATTCACACTAGGTAAACAATGTAACCGATGCCCTAAACACTGTAGCACCAAGTTTGCTTGCCATGATGAATGATGGGTACACATTAATAAACTTTTATTAGAAAGACAATGAAAGGAGTTCTGCTTACATTTCAAAGATGCCACTCTGATGTTAGCACATCAATCTGAAATAATCACCCCCAAAATTCAACCCAACAGAATACTAACATGATATTTATGGAGCACTTGGTGCGGTCTAGGCACTGAGTGAAGGGCTCTATCTAGCACACCTGTAATCTCTTCCATGTGCTGACAGAGACACTACTATTGTGGCCACTTTGTATGTGAAGGAACTGTGGCATGGAGAGGATGGGTGATTTTATCTTTTGTGTTATATTTGAATCCTGGTGGTTTCAAGCCAAAGAAAGATTCATAAAATCATGCTCTGATGTAAGGGTATGCCAAGGCTTGGATGAGAGTCCAGTGTCCTCTCTTATTATACTTTTCTTTTTTTTTGCCTTTCAAACTATCTTTCCAGGTGAAATTTTTGTATTGAATAAGCGTAAAATTTTAAATTTAAATGCAAGACAAAGCTGAAACATAAAATGAGCAAATTGAAATAAACAAAACAATCAATGATTGGAATTACATACCATGCCATTCGAAATTCCTGGAGGAAGATTCTGTTTCTTGAGTGCATTCTAGGAGCAAAGTTGTTTGCCAAAGCCATCTGCACAAACTAGCCTAGGATTGTTCTCCCACCCTAATCCTAACCTACATGAAATGCTCCTCCTTATCTTTGGGGTCTACTTGCTTATTTCCAGTAACAAAAGAAAAATGTTAACTATGGCTTTCACACACATTCATGAAGCCAGTGCGGAAATAATACAGGTGGCAATGTCGGTGCATTTGTAGATGAGCAAAGCAACAGAGGAACTATGTTTAGACTGCCCACAAGGAATTAAGTGGTACTCAGATTACATTTGTGAACTTGTCTCTTCTATAGCAATTAATTTTTCTTCATGGCTATCTTCCCAGTGTCTAATACAATGAATGGCAATAAAGGAATGTGATAGTTGTTTATTGAACTAAACTGAAAAAGATCAAAGAAAAAGTGTACTCAGCAAAAGTTTCAGGCAATGGGGATACTAAGAAATAGATGCGTCCTGAAAAAACACCCCTGGGAATTTTCTGGGGTGGATTTACATGTGTGTATAGAAAAATCACAAAGAGCTTAAGGAATTATATAAGAGAAAACAAAATTTCAAATTTAAAAGAACAAATAGGGACCTGGCCCGGAGGCTCAGTTGGTTGGAGCATCATCCTGTGTGCCAAACTGTTGTGGGTTCCATTTCTGGTCAGGGTACACACCCAGGTTGCATGTTCAATCCCCAGTAGGGGCGCGTATGGGAGGCAACCAATTGATGTTTCTCTCGCTCTCTCTCCCCACCCATCTTCCTCTCTCTAAAATCAATAAATATATCCTTGGGTGAGGATTTAAAAAAGAAGAAGATGAAAAAAAGAAAAAAGAACAAATTGAAAATGTTTATGAGGAACATTGAAAAGCATAATCTCCTAAGAACCCCAGAGATAGCCGGGGAAAGGGGGCCTATCTGGAAATATAAGTCTGAAAAAATGAAAAGATGCCACATTTTTAGTGTGATATGGCACCCAAAAGGATAATGCTATTTTTGGATGCACTCTATTTACAGCATTTCATCCTGGAATAGAGGGTGACAGTCCCACTCTCAATGACATTCATGAGACCTATTCTAGAATGCCCCATTCAGTTTGGTTTGTCTGACTACCAAAAATAAGTAGACAGATTGGAAGGAATCCAAAGAAGAGTTTCACAATTGATTAGGGGAAAGAAGCTGACTTATGGGAAAAGTTTGAAAGAATTATGTCTACACAGCTTGGCAGAGAAAAGTACGAGTGTACGTGCTTGAAAACCATAAACAATGAAGGAGGAAATAATTTACTCAGATATAAAGGATACAGGTAGAGCTATACAGTGAAATGAATTTTGAACAGAGAATCTAGCTTACATTTTGGGCTTAAATTGGGTGGTAGCTAATGACATCTAATCTGTGGATAGCGTAATTTGCAGGTGATGTTCATTGAGTTGGAAGTGGTGGGTGACCTGAAGTGAAATGCTGAAACCTGTCTTCCAAACACATTCTAGAGAGCGATGGGAGGCAAGATCAGAGGTAAAAGGATTCGATGTTATGTTAGATACTTCCCATCTAAAATCACTCACATTTCACATTGTAGTTGTGTATAGAGTATATATTACATTTAATTCAAATTTTAGATGTTTTAATCCCAGCTGTATTAGACTATCATGACTTTCCCCACTATTTTGAATACCTTTTTGGGAAATCTAAGGTGAAACTATGTTTACCACACAGATATTTGTAAATAGCATGTAAAAATATTCACTGTAGTTAAAATGGTTGTGAAAATTCAAATATCTAATAAATTTAATATTAATTGAGAAGTTATTAATGTTAAGACATTATGATTAAAGTTATCTTAAACATGTGTACATTATCTTAAATACATGTACATGTGTTGCATAGATGCTTTGCAAAGAACCTTTGCATGTATTTATTATGAATTTGGAGCACCCTATATTTTTGTTAGATTGAATTCTTCAGCTTCTTATATTTGGCCTCCATCTCACAATATTGAGACTTCTTAGAGAAGTAAATTCAAATTCAGCAAGGGAAGGAAACGACCTAAATGCATAGGTAAAGGAAGGAATAAAATGACAAACAAAATATCCTTAAAATAGGAGAATCAGGGATTGGTTACATGATGAAGTCCACAATCACTTCTCCGCATGAAAGAAAGCATGCTCATACGTCTTACATACCCATCTTTGACAGTCACAGATCATACAGAAATATCTTCTATTGTAGAGAAGCTCCTTTGTATCTTTCTTTACGCAATTCAAAAAACTCTTGAACCTATCAGAGAATTGACCATTGAGATAAAAATATTTCATTGCTTTGTTTTCTCTTTTGGGTATATAATTATATTGGCATCTTTTCCCATATTTTTCATTACCTTTTGCTGAAATACACTGTCAGTGTATATCAACCTGCTTGTGAAAATTAAGAAGCCAAAAAAGGAGTAGAATTCCACCAACCAAGCCTCTGAGCGGTAACACTGATGTAAAAACATTCTTGATCCCTGGCCAGGTGGCTCAGTTGGTTGGAGCATCAGCCCGTGCACCAAAAGTTTGTGAGTTTGATTCCAGGTCAGTGTGTAACAGAACCATTGGGTTCTACTGCTCTGCATTCTACTGCCCGATGCCAACACGTACCATGACTCCCAATGCCAAAGTCTTATGAAAAGGAAAGGAACTATTTATTCAAAAGTTATACATGTTTAGAATACTGTCAGAATTCTTACGTTAAATCCCGTGTTCTTTAGAAGGAAAAGAGAACACCCACAAACACACAGTCCTGCCCGCCCCCCTCCCCGACCCTTGCCAAACCAGGCCAGTCAGAGGTACCGTCCTCTCAGAAAAAGAAATAGAAGTCTGTAGCTTAGCTGGGCAGATTCCCATCTGTATTCCAGCTTCTTCCAGTCATCTGTTCTTGGTTTAGGCTCCTGCTCTTAGTCAAAAACCACATCTTCATGGTGGGCTGGTGGGGGTCCTTCTTCATCCTTTGAAACCACATGGCCAAGACCCCGCACTGCTGCTACATGGTCAACAGGCTTCTCCTTTCCCAGCCACATGGTCAAGAAGCTTGTGTGAGAGAGAGTCTTTCATGGCTCTCCTACTCTCCTTCCCACATCTTCCAGAGCCCCTCCATGACTAATAGAGAGAGCCTGGCTGCCCGGGGCAGCCCTTCCTCCTTAACCCTATTTCCCAATCCTCCCACACTGGGTTACACCTGCCAGTAGTCTGGTTTTTCTGCCCTTCTCAGTTGCCATTGTTAGTCCAGGCAGGTGTGGCCCCAAGATGCAGAAGCTACCTCCAAGCACTCCTGCAGGTGCAGCAAATCCCTCTGGCTACATCACAACTGGGATTAGAGTCACACTCATCCAGCACAGTCTTTTAACATTACTAAAACATTGGCCAAGTTCTTTAGATATGCAAAGTAACTCTCAATGGCCTTGCTCTGCTCTCCTTATCCCCCAAGTGATAGCTGTGGGGCTATGGGATTTTGGGGAGGGACCTCTAGTTCAGCACCCCATTCCTTACAAGGGCACATATGTAGTTTGTGGGTTTGATCCCTGCTCAGGGCTTATACAGGAGGTAACCGATTGGTGCTTCTTTCTCACATTGGTGTCTCTCTCTCTCCCCACCATCCTCTCTCTGGAGTCAATAAATTGGGTGAGGATTTAAAAAAAAAAGGGACATGAAGGCTGAATATTCAGTTTTGTTGTAGGTCCCTATGGAAAGTGCAGTGCTTTGGGTATGGTAGGTTGGAGTGTTGGTGAACAAACCCCGGGGGTAACTCAGAGTTTACCAGTTGTAGTCTTACCTTGAATTTCTGGTAAAGATATACTAATGTGTTACATATTAAATTTTAATAATCCTAAAGGAATCTTAGGCTAATATTAGTTATGTCTACCTCTGTTCAATATCATCTGTTTCATCCATTTAGAAATTTCTCTTGTGTACTCAGCACTGACTCAATGTTGTGGGGATACTCTTACTGGACCGGGGACCTGGTCCTGAGTGGGTCTGCCTAGAGCCAGCCAGTAGTGCGGTAGTGTGGGTTCTCAACTTCATGTAGGGAAGATTTCACTAGAGTCCAGATGACTATGAGAATGCTTTATTAAAGCTGGGAATAGTGAAACAAGGAAGTGAGTGCTTAGAAGCAACAGGAGAGCCTAGGCTGAGCTGCCTTAGCTCACTGAGAAGTCAGAGAAAAGGGGGCCTTGGGGACATGTTCAGGAGACCAGCCTGAGACAAGCTGCCACTACTGCCCATCGCTGTAGAGTTTAGGAGACATGTGCCTCTGGGGAAATAAGTGGAGGGAAGAAGAGGGGAAAGGGAATGGCAAGGGCTGCTCCCCTAAGGGAGAGCACATGCTGGGTCCTCTGTCTTGAGGTTTTTATCTTTCTTGAGAGTGATTGGGAATCTTAGGGGAGGTCTCAGAGGAAGGGGTCAGCAGAATATTCATCAATTTTTTAGGTGTGCCCTTTCAGAGTCATGGATTCCACTGATTTTTTTGTTAAGATTTTTATTTATTTACTTTTAGACAGAGGGGAATGGTGGGAGAAAGAAAAGGAGAGAACATCAATGTGTGGTTGCCTCTTGCACACCCCACACTGGGGACCTGGCCTGCAACCCAAGCATGTGCGCTGACTGGGAATTGAACCAGTGACCCTTTGGTTTGCAGGCCAGCACTCAATCCACTGAGACACTCCAGCCAGGTCAGGTCTCCCCTGATTGATCAATGACAGGACAGAGAGTCTTCAGTCATTGCAGTTGGTCCTGGAATTGCCGGCCTGGTTTTGTGGCTTTTCTGGGCCTAGAGCTGAAATACAACTGAGGCCTAGATGTTATCTCTAGGGAGGCCACTTTTGTATCTGGCTGTAAATTGCTTGGCCATTGTGTTCTGCTGTCTGTCTCAGGTTTCCTATTCTACTTGCTGAAGAATTTCCCTAGCTTCTTACTATCCTATCTCAACACCATGGCATAGCCCTCTTCTCTTTCCTTCATTAATTATATTTGGGGAAAAATGTTGGAACAATTAGAAAAAATATTTTAAAGGTATTATATTGTAGCAAAATTGCTGATGAAAAATACAATATTAGGAATCCGAGTTCTTTTCTGAAAGTATCCAAGAAAAAGTAGTTTATTGCCAAGATTTCAGGCTGAAAAGTAGAATGATGGTAACAAACTCATGAGGAAGTATAGGAGGCCATGCTAGCCAGACAGGAGCGCCCCTTGTGGAGAGCAAAAGCATATGTTCTAACTACATAGCACAACCTCATTATTATGTATTCATAAATAGCTTTTATCTCTTTCTTGACTAGACATAGTCTCCTCAACTTCCATTTCTAACTTCCCACCCCTAGTGTATTAGTGGAGGAAAATTACCGCTTAGGAAATGATTTCCACTATAAGAAAACACAATCCAAAATTCAAAATCCCCCAAGTAAAGATGTCAAAAGTTTCCATCAGATTAGATAGAGTATTGCAATCTTGTTTTAACTCCCACTCTTAGCCTCAGGGATAGCGCCTTCCTTTCAGTGCCAGAAACACTAAACTCTTTTCAACCTTGATTTAGGTACCTTCTTGTCTTGTATTATCATTTAATTGACTTTGGGTGGGGTTTGCTTCTCAATTGAATAGAAAGTTTTTGAAGAATGGAGTGGGTGTGACAAAATGCCCAATGCACAGTAGATAGTAGAAAATATGTCAAATTTCATGGATTTGTGAGATTGTGTTCTGTGTCCTTTTCCTCCTTTTATTGGAGGGGACAAAATTCTCACCTCTAGAAGAAATGTGGGTAGGGTAGGTTTTATTCCATTTCACACTTACGCAGGTGATTCAACCATGTATTTATTAATCTACTTCATTTAAGTTCTTTTTTTATGATACCTTTGACTTCACCCTGACAAGCCTATTAAAGCCAATCTGTGAAAGCTGGGGAGGAGGTGTCCCATTTCCTTTGCAGAAAGCCATAAAACGTGTGAGCTAGCACAGTACTTCACATACAAGGGGTGTTCAACAAATGGCAAGAATGATGATAATGATCTCTTCCTATCTCAGGGAAAAAAATCAAAGAAAGTAAACCTTGGTTGATTATGCTCTCTTTAATGCTTTTATAGATTTTATTCCTTTCACTTCCTGTGTCATCTTCCAATATGTTGTTTAGATATACCCTTTGAAGCAGCTTGTTCATGGATATATGTGAAATTACCTTGTGCTTTCAATATTGTTATGATAAATATTTCATTTTTCTCTATTTTCACACTCCTTCGGGCATATAAAGGTTTTTCCTTTTCCTGAATATCATAATGTTTTTATAGATTTAACAAATATTTGTACAAACTCTTCTTCGTCTCTTCACACATGTGTAATAAAATCCAGCTTTCATCTCAGCTTCCAGGAGCCCCAGTGACCCTGAATCAGCTGTATACGATATAAAGTTCATCAGGTTTAAAACTGAAGCTTTTTCTCCTTTCCCAAAAACATTCCTTCTGCCACATCTCCCAGATATTAGGTTGAAATCTTCCTATCCCTCACAAGAAACAATATTGCTTTTATAACTTGGTATAGAGAGGCCATGGTGTACCTCTGGGGCACTCAGAAAATACAATCTCACAAGGCTATGAGTGGAAATAGAAAACCCTGATAATGCTGATCCCTCATTTTATTATCGCATGTCCTTCGGGACAATAGCATTCCAGCACCTGCTCCTGTTCCACTGTGAGGTTGCTGATACTCCACAATCATACTTTGCAAAGCTAAATGGCCATTAAGAGCAATTCTAGATCTATAGACATAACCTTGGAGGTAAAAAGTTGTTGCATATATCCACTGCAGTGTAATGCAATGGCTAATTTAACTTCAGTGTACTTCAACACACAGAATGGATGTCAATGAACCATGAGAAGATTTGAACATTTATTATGAACTAGGGGGAACCCCCAAAATATACTATTTTACATTTAAGACCATTAATGTGAGAAAATAATTTGAAAAAAAAATTATGTACTTGAAGAAAAGGAATATAATTTCAGTGGCATTGATGTTATTCTACTGTTTACCTCATGTCTTGACTAATAGATAAAAGAGTCCTGTGTCGTTTTGTTGTGGTTTCTCATCTCTGAAATTTCTTCCTTGCAGTGAAACCTTTTGCAGGTCCTTTCAGCTGCCTCAATAGAAAAGAAGCAAGCAAGATTACAGAGAGACAGGAATATCCCCTCTTCCTTCAGCTCTTCACTTTAGTTTGTTTTTTTTTATTGCCTTTGGTAGTATTTATTTATTTATTTATTTACTCAGACTGTTAAGGTATATTCAATTTCTAAAAAGGAGTTAAAATGAGTCCATTACACAAATATGTTTATAAAAAGAAAATAATTCTGGAAACAGTGTCAGACACAGAAACTATTTTTTTCTTTAATATAACTGATGCCCTTGTTGTAAATGGAAACTATTTCGAGTGTTTGGCTTTAG
>VMDR010022784.1:0-16006 GCA_007922815.1 Macrotus californicus | reverse complement strand
AGCCCAAACTCTTTATCCTATCCTTCCCAGACACGGAGGACACAAATGTTAGATCTTATGTTAAAGTCCCAGAAGTCCCTGAGACTCTGTTCATTTTATTATTATTATTTGTCTATTTTTCTCCTGTTGTTCAGATTGGGTGATTTCCAACTTCTATCTTCTAGTTCACTGAATCTTTCCTCTCTCCCCTTCATTTTCCTGTTGAGCCCATCCACTGAGCTTTCTATTTCAGTTTTTGTAATTTTTAGTTCTAAAATTTCCATTTGGCTCTTCTTTATCACTTCTATTTCTTTGATGAAAGTATTGCTTTTCTAAGGGTTTCTATTTTTTAATGTATTTTAGGCATGTTCATAGTTGTTTCTTGAAGCTTTAACAATTTTTTTAAAAGATTTTATTTATTTTTAGACAGAGAAGGGAGGGGGAAGCAAGGGAGAGAAACATCAATGTGTGGTTGCTTCTCATGCGCCCCCCGACTGGGGACCTGGCTGGCAACCCAGGCATGTTCCTTGACTGGGAATCAAACCCTTTGGTTTGCAGGCTGGCACTCAATCCACGGAGCCACACCAGCCAGGCTTGAAGCTTTTTTAAAAACACATTTGCTTTAAAGATAATTCTAACATCTCTGTCATCTCAATGTTGGCATCTATTGATTGCCTTTTTTTCGTTCAATTTAAGATCTTTGTATGATGAGCAATTTTTTATCAAACTTGAACATTTTGCATTATGAGATTGAATTTTATTTGTCTTTTGTTTTGGCTGACTTTTTTGACATTGCTCTGGCAGGGGAAGAAGAGACACCACCTCATTATTGCCATTTAAAAGAAGTCCAGTTTTCCCACGTCCTCTTTGACACCCAAGGTAGGAGACGGTCATTGTTCCTGCCGGGTGGGGTGAGTTCCTGCTTCCACTGTGGTCCCTGCTGACACCACAGTGGGGTTGCCTCATCACTGCTGATAATGAAATTCCTAACTGTCCACTATCTCCCCTGACACCACCCTAGATGAGAGGGGAAGGAGCGCCTCCTTATTACTTGGGATGAGGGGGGGATTCCAGGCTCCCCATGTGCTGCCTGCTGAAACCACAGAGTGGTAAGACTCATGAAGGACCTTTGGGGATTAAAATCATGGCTCCCTATTTCGCTTTTTGGGGTACTGGGTGTCTCCTTATAGCTTTATGATGGTGGAGGTCTGGATCTCTCTCACTTGGCGTTTGCTGGCATGTACAAGGGTGGGGCCAGTATTTCTTTCTGTGGTATTTGTCTTAAAGTTTTCTGTCTTGCTGGCCTACCCCTTTCCTTGTCTGTTAGCTACAGAAAGCAGGCTTTTTGTTTGTTAAATGCACCATGAACATGTTCTGCTTTCCAGCGTCTCCAGCTACAGTCTGGGAGACATGAGGGAAACTCACTGCCCTGTTGTTCCGCAGGTCCCGAGGTCGCTTGATCTTCCCTTTTCTCTCCACCTTTCTCCTTATATTTTTTTACATATAATTTCCAGGGTTTTTATTTGGACTTAGTGGAAAGAATAGAGGAAAGTGCATCTACTCTATGTTGCTAGAAGTCTCTGTTTTACTGTTTGATTGATTGATTTTTAGAGAGGAGGGGAGAGAGAGAATGAGAGATTGAGATCAATTTGTTGTTCTACTTATTTATGCATTCATCAGTTGCTTCTTGTATGTGTCCTGACTGGAGATTGAACCTGCAACCTAAGCGTATTGGGACAGTGCTCTAACCAACTAAGCTAACTGGCCAGGGCCTCTGTTTTATTTTTAATGTTAAACTACTTCCTAAAGATTAAAGGCCCTTCCTACATATAATGAAGTATCATTCAAAGTTAAAAAGGAAGGAAATTCTGACACATGATAAAACATGGATGGACCTTGAGGACATTATGCTCAGTGATAATCACAGTCACAGAAGGACAAATAATGGGGTTCCACCATATAAGGTTACTAGAGCAGACAAATTCAGACACAAAAGAGAAAGGTGAGTGCCAGGGACTGGGGAGGGGATGCTCGAGAGTTGTTTTAAATGCGTACAGAGTTTCAGTGTGGGAGAATGAAGAGGTTCTTGTTACAAATCACTGTGAATGCCACTTAACACTGCCGAACTATGAAGCATTGTGCACCATGGTTAAGATGGTAAATTTTAAGTTATGTGTATTTTACCACAACTAAAAGAAACTAAGGGCCCTGTATATCATGTGATATACTACTAATGTACCTGTTGCATATTCAATAAATATTAAAAGTTCCAAAACATACTTGGCAGAGACTAGGTATCTCGTACTGGAGAAAGGAAGAAATAAAATAAATAGAAAGAATGTTGTCTTCGAGAGCTGATGTTTAATTGGGAGGCTGGACAAAAATACATGAAGATATAATTTAAAAAATAAAGGTATTACAAACAGAATTCTAGTACTGCACCAAGTGCAGAGAGAAGGTGAGTCACACAGAGACAGTGAGTGAGCAGGAATGACTGGAACCAACATAAGCACTGGGATTCTTGTGGAGAAGAAAAGCGAACCCAGTAAGGCAGAGCAATGGTGAAACAACAGGACTATTCAAGAAATACAGCGCAGATAACATGTTTTGAATAAAATGATCAGATGCCCATTCAACTCTTTTATACAAATTTAACCTACTTTATCTGGTTTTAATTATTAAGTGCCCCAAATATTACCTTTCACGTTCCATTTGCCTTAGGTGATCATTTTTTATCGCTTCAATCACTAAATTAGTATGTGGATCATCCTGGAAAAATGAAATTGGAAAAAAAATCAATAATTCAGAAGTAAACACTGAGAACTTAGATTTCTAGTCAACCTCACCATTAACTAGTTGTAAAAAATGAACCATAAATTAACCTTCCTACACCATTTTCCCTTAAGTAAAGTAGAACATTTTTTCTTATTTTTGATTACCTGTCATTCTCCAGGGAAGTAACACAGATTTTTAAAAAATGTTTTATTGAATTTACTGGGGTTACGCTGGTTCACAAAACTATATAGGTTTCAAGTGTACGAATCAATAAAACATCATCGGCACAGTGCATCACATGCCCACTGATCCAAGCAATGCCTCTTTCCATCCATTTCCCCCACCCCTTTGCCCACCTCCACCTACGCCAGCCCCCGTTACCCCTGGACGTCTCCGCTCTGTTGTCTGTGTATCTGTGTTATATATACATACATAGGTGTTCTATTGCTTATTCCCTTCACCTTCTTCCAGCCAGTTCCCCACCCCCTTCCCCTCTGACAGCTGTCAGTCTGTTTGCTGTAACCATGCCTCTGTTTCTATTTTTTCTTCAATTTATTTTGTTCATTAGATTCCACATATAAGTGGGATCAAATGCTATATGTCTTTCTCTGACTGACTTATTTCACTTAGCGTAACAATCTTCAGGTTGATCCACGCTGTCACAAAAGAAAAGATTCCTACTTTTTATGGCCAACTAGTATTCCATTGTGTAACTGTACCAGAACTTTTTTATCCACTCACCTACTGATGGGCACTTAGGCTGTTTCCAGGTCTTGGCTATTGTAAATAATCCTGCAATATACACAGGAGTGCATATATTCTTCTGAATTACTGTTTATGGGTTTCTTAGGATATATTCCCAAGGGAGATTTCTAGGTTATAAGGCAGATCCATTTCTAATTTTTTGTGAAAACTCCACACCGTTTTCCACAGTAGCTGTACCAGTCTGCATTTCCACCAACAGTGCACGAGGTTTCCTTTTCTCCACATCCTGACCAGCACTTGTTTGTGATTTATTTATTGATGGTAGCCATTCTGACAGGTGTGAGGTTAAATCTCATTGTGATTTTAATTTGCATCTCTCTGACCACTGTGATGTTGAGCATTGTCTTCATAGGTCTGCTGGCCATCAGTATGTACTCTTTGGAGAAGTGTGTATTCAGGTCCGTTGCCCATTGTTTAATTGGATTGTTTGTCTTCCTGGTGTGGAGTGGTATTAAGTTCTTTATACATTTTGGAAACTAACCCCTTATCAGATGTGTTATTAGCAAATATGTTCTCCCATGCAGTGGGTTGCCTTTTCATTTTGTGAATGGTTTCTTCTGCTGTGCAAAAGCTTTTTA
The DNA here is from genome assembly GCA_007922815.1 of Macrotus californicus. Taxonomy (NCBI): domain Eukaryota; kingdom Metazoa; phylum Chordata; class Mammalia; order Chiroptera; family Phyllostomidae; genus Macrotus; species Macrotus californicus. The sequence goes on along the minus strand of VMDR010022784.1, from coordinate 11,909 downwards.
GTTTGATGTTGTCCCATTTGTTTATGTTTTCCTTGCCTGAGGAAATATATCAGCCTATATACTGCCTATGTTTTCTTCTGTGATTTTTATGGTTTCGTGACTTACATTTAAGTCTTTTACCCATTTTAAATTTATTCTTGTGCACGGTGTAAGTTGGTGGTCTAGTTTCATTTTTTGGCATATTTCTCTAGTTTTTCCAACACCATTTATTGAAAAGAGTGTCTTCACTCCACTGTATGTTCTTACCTCCTTTGTTAAGTAATAATTGACCATAAAGGCATTTATTTCTGAGCTCTCTGTTCTGTTCCATTGATCTATATGCCTCTTCTTTTTTTTTTAATGCACAGCTTTTATTGCATCTTTAAAATTACATGAATAAATGTAAGGAATATTGCAAATAAGGTGAGGAATCATTTGGCACCTTGCTGTTTCTACAGCTGGACAACTTAGATCTTATGCATCAGCCTGATGAGCTGTCCCTTTTGCAGAAACATAGATACCATCCAAAATTTTTCTGATATCCTTTTTTTAACTGTTGTGGCTGCCTGAATCAGAGCAGCTAAATATGATACAAGTTCAATGTCATTTCCTTCCAGAATCAACTCATCTTTCTGGGCCTGAGATACTGAACAAGCAACACCTGACCTCATCTGAACTCTGTGGACGTATTTTCTACCTAAGAAATTTCTGATTTCAAGAAGAGAACCATTCTCCTGAATAATAATGTTGATGGGGAAAGTGAGTATACAGACTTCATCTTGCAGCAGCAGCCCAGGGTAACGCCCTTGATCATGTACTGTAAGTGACTGCAGATAGCATGAATGGTGGCCAGTTCCTTTCTATTTCCTCACCATTTGTCAACCCAGAGCCTCTTCTTTTTCTTTCCAAGAAGACTGAGTTCTGCATTGATGTGGCTGAAGTCCTTCCACAGGGTGCCTCTGGGGCCCTTCTCAATAACTGTGCACCCCTTCAGAGTGATGTCAACATTTTCAGGGGTGTGGACAGTTTGACTGCTGAGAATGGTCTTCATCCTTGCAGTAGAAGTGGCAAAGAGAGCTATATGTCTATTCTGATGCCAGTATCAGGCTGTTTTGATTACAATAGCCTGTATTATAGTCTTATGTCAGGTATTATGAACCCTCCAACTTTGTTCTTTCAAGATCGCTGAGGCTATTTGGGATTGTTGTTGTTGTTCCACACACATTTTTGGAGTATTTGTTCTATATCTGTGGAATATGCCATTGGTATTTCAATAGGAATTGCACTGAATGTATAGATTGCTTTGGGTAGTATGGGCATTTTAATGTTAATTCTTCTGATCCATGAACATGGTAATTGCTTCCACTTGTTTGTACCCTCTTCAAAATCTTTCTTCAGTATCCTATAATCTTCCAAGTACAGGTCTTTTACCTCCTTGGTTAAATATATTCCTAGGTACTGTATTTTTTGTTGTTGCTGCTGTTGCTGCAATAGTAAATAGGATTGTTTTCTCAGTTTCTCTCTCTAATAGTTCATTATCGGTATATAAAAATGCCACTGACTTCTGAGTATTAATTTTGTATCCTGATACTTTGCCAAATTCATTTATTAGATCTAGTAGTGTTTTGGTGGAGTCTATAGGAATTTCTATGTACACTATCATGTCATCTGCAAACAGTGAGTTTTACTTCCTCCTTTCCAATTTGGATGCCTTTTATTTTTCTTCTTGTCTAATTGCTGTGGCTAGGACTTCCAGGACTATGTTGAATAAGACTGGTGAAAGCTGACATCCCTGTCTTGTTCCTGATCTTAGGGGAAACGCTTATATCTTTTGCCCATTGAGTATGTTGGCTGTAGGTCTGTCATATATGGCCTTTATTATGTTGAGCTGTGTTCCCTTTATTCCCACTTTGCTGAAAGTTTTTATCATAATTGGGTGATGTATTTTATCAAATGCTTCTTAGCATCTATTGATATAATCATGTGATTTTTATCCTTCATTTTGTTTATGTGATATATTGCACTTATTGATTTGTGCATATTGTACCAATCTTGTAGCCCCAGAATAAATTCTACTTGATCATGGTGTATGATCTTTTTAATATATTTCTAGATGTAGTTTGCTAATATTTTGCTAAGGATTTTAGCATCTATGTTCATCAGGGATATTGGCGTATAATTTTCTTTGTAGTGTCCTTATCTGGTTTTAGATTTACAGTAATGCTGGCCTTGTAAAAATAGCCTGGAAGTCTTCCCTCCTCTTAAATTTTTTAGAATAGTTTGTGAAGGATAGGTGTTAGTTTTTCTTTGAAATTTTGGTAAAATTCCCCTGTGAAACCATTGGATTGAGGACTTTTGTTTGCTGGGAGTTTTTTTTTTTATTACTACTTCTATTTTATTAGTTGTAATTGGTCTAGACAGGTTTTCTGATTCTTCCTAATTCAGTTTTGAAAGATTCTATGTTTCTAGTAATTGATCCATAATTTATTCACTCAGGTTGTCCAATTTTTTGGCATATAGTTGTTAATAGTATTTTCTTACAATCCTTTGTATTTCTGTGGTGTCAGTATTTACTTTTCCTCTTTCATTTCTGGTATTGTTTATTTGGGTCCTCTCTCTTTCTTTTCTCTTGATGAGTCAGATTAAACATTCATCTATCTTGTTTTTCTTTTCAAAGAACCAGCTCTTGGTTTCATTGATCTTTTATGATTTTTTTGTCTCTATGTTATTTATTTCTGCTCTGATTTTTATTCTTTACTTCCTTCCTCTTAACTCTGGGGTTTGGTTTTTGTTCTTTTTGTGTTTCTTTTAGGTGTTTGTATTGTTTATGTGAGATTTTTCTTGCTTTTTGAGGTAGGCCTGTAATTTATGAACTTCCTTCTCAGGACTACCTTTGCTGTGTCCCATAGATTTTGGGTTATTTTGTGTTCATTTTTATTTGTTTCCAGGTAACTTTTGATTCCTCCTTGATCTATCACTGATTGTTTAGTAACATGTTATTTAACCTGCATGTATTTGGAAGTTTTTCAGTTTTTAAAATCTTTGTTGATTTCTAGTTTGATACTATTGTGCTCGGAGAAGATGCTTGATATGATTTTAATTTTCTTTAATTTATTAAGACTTGTTTTGTGTCCTAACATGTGGTCTATGTTTGAGAATAGAACGTTCCATGTACACTTGAGAAAAATGTGTATTTTGCTGCTGAACTAACACAGATGCTGAACAGCTGATAAAAAGGGCAGGCTGGACAGAAAATGGCCAAGTACACAGAAACTGTGTGATGCTGTTACTGTAGAGTGTAGACTGTCAGTTGGAGCGCTGGAGGGTCTCTCCCAGTGGCCAAGATGGTGGCAGGAGGAGGTTGTTACACTGAGTGCCACCAAAAGCTAGACATATGAATGGACAGGGCCCAAGTGCAGCTTGAAAGTTGAATGAATAGGTCCCCTGAGCATACCAAAAGCTAGCAAGATTATTGAATACGGAAAAAAAAGTGCTCCCCTCCCTATCCCTGTAAGATTGGTGGGCTTGAACTAGAAAAGAGATGGTCGTTGAGGCAGTGGTCCATCATTCTCCCAGGTTGTGCGGCACCTGAATAAAACCTCTTTCCTTTTGTACCAGCAACTGCCTCATGAGTCTCTGGCTTTTGTTGTGTCAGGTAGTCGAACCTCCATTTTGTTTAGTTATAAGATTATCAATTCTACACTCATATACTCATGAGTTACTTAGCATAAGCCATATCTCCCTATTAAAAGCACTGATGATTTTTTTCACAGCATACAATATTTCTTCTCAAAATGAAAGTAATTAACATATAATAGTTAAGGTTTACCCAGCACTTACCATACTCCATGTACTGCTTTAAGCACTTCACATGCATTACCTAATTTATTCCTCACAACCATGTAAGGTGAGTTATTACAATTAGTCTTATTTTATATGTAATGGAACTGAGGTACAAGAGAGTACGAACTGAGTGGTGGGACCAACATCAAAGCTGCAATGCCCTTAAAATCTGTTAATAAAATCTATTAAGTTCAACTTATGAAACTGACATTATTATACTATTTTGATTTTTAAATACAGGCAGTTTTACATGGTTTGACTTAATGTAAAATAATAGTGGTAAACCAATGAGTTATGTGTAAAAATATGAAAAATATTTTAAAAGCATTAAGAAAATTAATCTCATTCCAAAAACTGCTACTTCTATTTTGCTGTACTTCCTTCTAGATTATGTTCACATATGAGGTATATCGGTATTTTTCACTTGTTTTTCTTCACTTATATTTCCTTCAGGAAATATATTTACTTCACTTATATATTTCCTCAGGCCTTTGAAAATATGACTTTTGTATTATGCTGCATCCTATGAATAAGGATGAGGAATGGCTTTTCATTCTTGATGTGTTTAGTACATGTGGTTTTGGTTCCCTCTGCTCAATAATGACTACAGGAACAATGTTTAAAAAAGCTTTATATTATTCTTTTCTTTTTTTACTGTTGTTCAATTACAGTTGTCCCCATTTTCCCCCCATTACTCTCCACTGCCCTAGCTATGCCCCCGTATCCCACAGTCAATCCTCCCGTTATCTTTGTCCGTGGGTCCTTTATACACGTTCCTTGAATTGACCCTTCCCTTTCTTCCCCCATTATCCCTCTCCCCACTCCCCTCTTAAAGAATGTGTATTTTGCTTCTTTGGGATGAAAGGTTCTGTATATAACAGTTAAGTCCATTTCATCTAGTGCGTTGTACAGTGTCACAATATCCTTGTTGATATTTTCTTTGAAAGATCTATTTACTGTTGATAGTGGGGTGTTGAAATCCCCTACTATAAGTGTATTGCTGTCTATATCTTTCGTGAAGTCCTTCAAGATTTTCCTTATTTATTTGGGTGCTCCTATGTTGTGTGCATATATGTTTACAATGTTTATGTCTTCTTGATGGATTCTTCCCTTGAGTATTATGAAGTGACCTTCTGGATCTCTTTTTATGGCCTTTGTTTTGAAGTCCATTTTGTCTGATATAAGTATTGGTACCATGGTTTTATTTTCCCTGTCCATTTGCTTGGAATATTTTTTTCCAGACTTTCACGTTCAGTCTGTGTAGGTCTTTTGTTGTGAGGTGGGTCTTTTGTAGGCAGCACATGTGTGGGTCATGTTTTCTTGTCCATTCAGCTACCCTATGCCTTTTGATTGGAGCATTTAATCCATTACATTTAAGGTTATTATTGATAGGTACTTATTCATTGCCTTTTCACCCTTTGTACCTGTGCTCCTCTCTCACTCTTTTTCTCCTTCTTAAAGCAGTCCCTTAGCATATCTTGGAATACTGGTTTGGAGGAGGTGTATTCTTTTAGCCTTTTTTTGACTGGGAAACTCCTTATTTCACCTTCCATTTTAAAGGACAGATTTGCTGGGTAGAGTAGTCTTGGTTGCAGGCCTTTTTCTCATTAATTGGATTATTTCTTGCCATTCCCTTCTGGCTTGTAGTGTTTCTGTTGAGAAATCAGCTGCTAGCCTTATCGGGGCTCCCTTATATGTTATTTCCTTTTTCTCCCTTGCTGCCTCCCTTGCTCCCTTGCTGCTTTTCTCCCTCTCTTTGTCTTTGGATTTTGCCATTTTAATTATGATGTTTCTCGGAGTGGGCCTCTTTGGGTTCTTCTTGATTGGGACCCTCTGTGCTTCCTGGACTGGTATGACTTTTTCTCTCATCAAATTAGGGAAGTTTTCCATCATTACTTTTTCAATGAGGTTTTCTATCCCTTGCTCCTCTTCTTTTCCTTCTGGTATCCCTAATATATAGATATTATTATGTTTCATATTTTCCTGAAATCCCCTTAACCCTTCTTCATTCTTTCTGATTTTTTTTTCCTTTTCTTGCTCTTTCTGGGAGTTTTTTTCTACCTTATCCTCCATCTTACTGATTCGATCCTCTGCTTCATCTAGCCTGCTTTTGATTCCTTCTACTGTGTTCTTCTATTCAAAAGTTGTATTCTTCATTTCCTCTTGTCTCTTGTTGATAGTTTCTGTTTCCTTTTCATGTTATATCATTTGCAGTGAGCTCATCGTAGTTTCCCTGTAGTTTTTGGTAATTCTCAGTGAGCTCATTGAGCTTCCTCATAACCATTGCTTTCAACTCAATATCTGATAATTGACTTGCCTCTATTTCATTTAGCATTCTTTTGGGTGATTCTTCCCTTCCTTTTGATTGAGGATTGTTTCTTTGTCTCCCCATTTTAAGATAGACTCTTCTTTGCTTGTGCTTCTTAAATGGATCTGCTTTGACTCCCTGTCTTTGTGGGGTGAACTTCTATGGTATGAGACCTGTGTGATTCAGGGGTGCAGTCTCTTTGATCTTCTGAACTTGATGCTCTTGGGATGCCATTTATCCCATTTATGTTGGCTTTCTGGATGTAACTGAATTTTGATTGTTGTTGGGTCATTCTTTGGTGGGTCCTTCTCTCCAGCTGGTTGACTGAGGGTCACTCCACCCACCATGTCTTGTATGCTGTTGTACAAGTGATGCCAGAACAAAACCACAAAGCCCAGGAAACAAACCCACACCACAAAAATAATTCCCACCTGCAATCCTGCTATCAACAGCAAATGAAAGAGTATTAATAAGGGTATAAAGAGATTAAGACTATTATAAAAAAGCAGAGCATATATGAGATGACCTACTGAAAGAAAAATGATCTTGAGAGGGTAGAGGGAGAAACCCTAATAAGAGTAGGGAATCTGAGCAATGTGAAGAGGGGATGTAAATTTTATATCATAGATAAAAAAGGGAATGAAGAAGACAGAATGGAGTAAGAGAAGGGAAGCATACAGTATTAGGTTTAAACAGAAGAATTTGGACTCAAGGAAGCACACGCCAAAGCACATCATAATTACATTACCCAAGATGAAAAATAAAGAGAGAATTTTAAAAGCAGCAAGAGAAAAGGAGACAGCCTACAAAGGAGTGCCCATAAGGCTATCCGCTGATTTCTCAAAAGAAACCTTATAGGCAAGAAGGAGCTGGAAAGAAGTATTCTGAGTCATGAAAGGCAAGGACCTACATCCAAGATTACTCTATCCAGCAAAGCTATCATTTAGAATGGAAGGGCAGATAAAGTGCTTCCCAGAGAAGGTCAAGTTCAAGGAGTTCATCATCACCAAGCCCTTATTATATGAAATGTTAAGGGGACTTATCTAAGAAAAAGAAGATCACAACTATGAACAAGAAAATGACAAGAAACACAACTATCAACAACTGAACTTAAAAAAACAAAAACAAAAACAAACCAAGCAAACAAGTAGAACAGAAACAGAATCTCAGAAATGGAGATCACACGGAGGGTTATCAGTGGGAGGGGGAGAATGGGGAAAAGGTACAGGGAATAAAAAGCATAGATGGTAGGTACAAAATAGACATTGGAAGGGTAAGAATGGCATAAGAAATAGAAAAGCCAAAGAACTTATATGTATAGTGCATGGATATGAACTAAGGGTGGGGGGCAAATGCTGGAGGGAGAGAGGGTGGAGGGAATAAAGGGGAAGAAAAAATGAGAGAACAGTAATAGCATAAACAATAAAATATACTTTAAAAAATAAAATGAAATAAACAGAGAGAAAGAAAAAGGAAAAAAGTAAATAAATAATAAAGAATAGGAACCAAATTGGAGAAAAAGATCCCCCACAGCACTATGAAGAACAAATGAGCTAAAATTAATATAGGTGGGACAGGAATAAGAGAGAAAAAAGAAAGAAAAGCTTAAGAGATATCTAGAGGAAAGGGAAGTGATTTTGAGATGATAGAGGGAGAGGGAATACTAAGAGTGAGGAATGAAAACCAGGCTAAGATAGGGAAAAAATAAAATTTGAGACAAAAAGAAAAAGAAAAAAGGCAGGATGAAAGAGAAAAAGGAAGAAAAACAGGCTAAGGCAGGGAAAATTAAAATTGGAGACAAAAAAATGTAGGAAAGGGGAACAGTAAAATTTGAGATTTGAAGTACAAAAACAGTGAAGATCTAGAAATTACATGGAAAAAATACGACAACAACTACCCTATCCACAAACAAAGATTGCTAAAGGTGGTGAGAGAATGCAGGTGTTTTAAGAGCAGGAAAAAGAATGTGAGATGACCATTGACAAGGAAACTGGTTTTGAGAGGCTGGATGAAGTAGAAACAGTAACAGTGTGGAATGTTAACAAGGTGTAGCAAAAGAGAAATCAAAATTTAAAATGAAAATAATAGAAGAAAGGAGAAGGTAAAATGGGGTAACAGAAGGGAGGGGAAACTCTGTGAACTGAAATAAACTATAACATAAAATCTAGTGACTTAGTGTGCACAAGCTAGAAGGACAAGAAATGAATGTCAAAGAGATACGCAGGAAAGAAAATGTCGCAAACCGGAGAAGACAATGGTGGGTTTCATCACGGGAGCATCTTGTATTTACCACTGTTTTTTCTCTCTGGCTCTGCCTCTGGTAAGGTCAGATGCTGACCCCGTCTGGCCTCAGGCAGCCTGTTGGAGACTACCAGGGATCTACTGTCTGTGGCTGACTCCTTCAGTTGTTAATCTAGTCACTGTGTACTCAGCAGTCAGGCTTGAGCACCACAGGGCGGGGCAGAGTCCCCCCTGGGGGTGGGGCTATTGCTTCCCTGCATGCAGCTGTCAGGTGATGGCTGCTGCAGCATGGGGTGGGGTGACTCAGCACCAGGATCCCAGAGGCTACTCTCTCAGTTGTCTCCCCAAAGCCTCTGTCCGCAGTCTCTCCTCAAGCATCTCTAGTCCACTCTGACCCCATCCTTTGCTGGAGCCCAGGTGGCTGCAAATGAAGATTTATCTGTTGGCCTTTTAAACGGCTCTTTGCGTCTCCAGCCATCCATCTCTGGCAGGGAGCGGCCCAGCCGCTCTTTGTGGCTTGATGTTACCTGTGTACTTTTTGGACTCTGGTGCTGTAAACTGGGGATCCCGGCTTAGGGTTTAGACCCTACACCTCTCAAGGGGATCCAACCAGCTGCTTAGGTATCCCTCTGTCACTTTAGTTGCCACCTGTGGGTGCTGAGCCAGGCCTCTCGCATCCCCACCACACTCCCTGCCAGTCACGTTGTGCTGGAGCTATTTCTTCTGCCTGTCCATGGTAACAAGGTTTCTCTCTCACTACTGTGCAGCTGTTTGTCCCGGATGATTTCTCCACAATCTAGTTGTGATTCCAGACTGGTCCTGGGAGGAGGTCAGTGTGACTTCCCCTCACTCCTCTGCCATCCTGGATCTCCCACTTTATAATACTCTTTAATATATCTTTATATTAACAATGGCATGTAATCTTGCTTTTCCTAATATTTTCCTTTGTTTTTCTGACTAAAACTGTACAGTCAATCTGTTTTAACTAGACATTCTAGTCCTACTTCAGTGAAGTCCCTTTCTCAAGCTAATTTAAATAATACATGAAAATGATAAAACACATTAATTAAATGTATTTAACTGAAACACTTTAGGGCTAGGAAAAACCTAAGAAGTCACACACTCCAACTTTTTCATTTCTGGAAAGAGAAAAGCAAGGATAACTAAGGGCTAGCTACCACAGTCTTCCTCATACTCACGTTTGGTGAAATGTATTTATCATCTTCATCAATTTCTAATGGGACAGCAATCAGTTTTTGGAAAGCCTTCTTCATTTTCTCTCGATCTCCAACAGCAAAGTAGCTGAGAATGAGGTTGAAGCCGGCCTTCAGGTTTGGTGCCATGCTCATTATGTGCTCAAACGAATTAATGGCATCAGAGTACTGGCCTGTTTTAATAAATGTAACTCCAATGTTCTGCATAATTTTAATCCTAAGGAGAAACAAAGAGGGATCAACTTTAAGTCTGAACTTCTCAGTGCAGTAGTCGACACTCCACAGATAACTTTCATCTTTTCTTTCCCACTTGACTTTTTTGTTTTGTTTTGTCAAAGCTTTACTGAGGCTAAATTCACATGTCATAAAATTTCCTTGTTTTCAGTATCTAATTCAATGATTACTGCTATAGTCACACAGCCGTGGAACTACAACCATGGTCTCATCAGTAATTTCCATCACCCTAAAACAACAGCAGCAGCAGCAGCAGCAGTAACCTGTCCGCATCAGCGGTCACTCCCATTCTTGCCTCCAGCCCTGTGCACACTAACCTCCTTTCTTTGTTTCTGGATCAGCCTTTTCTAGATGTGTATATAAACGGATCATACAAATGAGATATTTTGTGTTGGTGTGCCTCAATCAGCAGAATAATCTTTTGAATGTTCCTCATATGGTAGCATGGGCCAGCATTTCATTCCTTTTATATTGCCAAATCGTATTCTATTGTAGGAACACACCACACTTTATTCATCCACAGTCTGCTTGATGGACATTGATGGTTTCCACTTTTTGGTGATTATGAATGATGCCGCTATGAACATTTGCATATGCCCCCCGTGACAGTATGTTTTCATTTTCTGGGTTATGTACCTGAGACTGGTACATGCAGTACCACTGGTCATACAATAAATCTGTATTTAATTTTTTAAGATATTGCCTAATTATTTTTCAAAGTGGATGTACCATTTCACATCACCAATGCATGAAGTTTCCAGTTCCCGATTTCTCTATATCTCTTCAATAGTTGTTATTGTCCATCTTTTAATTATAGACATTCTAGGTAGTGACCCCATCTTACCTAACTGCCCATGAACATGATCCCTCTGTTTCCACTTCATTCATTCATTCATTCATTCATTCATTCATTCATTCATAGTTCTCTGACCAGATCATAACCCCTGACCTCTCTGACTCTTCCCGTGCTGTTCCCTTTGAAATGTCTCCCCTCTCTCCACTTAAGTGACCATTCTCCAGCATACCTCCTTCATAATGCCTTTCTTATTTTCAATGATTATTCCCTCAACTTAATTACTACAGCACCTCTTGATTCTTGATAATTAAGCACTTAACATGGCTGTCTAATATTATTACCTTTTTCTAAAATGCCCAAGTTCTTGCCTTCACCTGAGTTAAAAGTACTTCAAGGACACTGTTTTATAAGCCAGATATTTACTGATTATAATAAGATATCATGCATAATTAAAAAATAAATGATCATGGAAGGTGGCATTTCCAAATAAACTAACTTTCACAGAGGGAGTGTGCTGGGCCTCGAGGCAATTATGAGAAGTAAATGCCCTGGACACCTATGTCCCTGAGGTCATCACCAGTCCCTAGGTCATTCACTGTGTCTGCTCTTGAAACATTGTAAGAATGGAAAGTGTCCCGGTTTCCCCTCCAACCTCCTCTTCGAGATTCAGAAGCAGCCCCTTCCGCCCCCACGATTTCACTCTCAATCTATAGCACAGACGCCTAAGGGCCTGAATCTCTCGCCTTGCATTCGAGTCTGGTGTGTCGGAACGGACGAAATCTTGATGTTTGGGCTGGCACCGAGCTGTATTTGGTGGTTATCCTTTATGTAGGCCAAGTAGTTAGTTTTATTTCAACTGATCACATATTATGCCTTTAACTTGTCATTATACAAATGTGTGCAAGTACAGACATGACATAAATCTAACACCTCTCATGTACAAACACCTTAAAACGTTCAACCCACTGACAACAGGTCAGAAGAGCCATCTTGTTTCTGAGATACAACACAAATTTTACAAAGTTCTCGTTATGTAAACTCACCTCATTTCCTTATGGACACTTGGAATTTGATCTAATGCCATCCGGTAGAATTTAATGGCTTTGGAATAATTTCTCTGTTTTAAATAAATATTTCCCATATTCACTTTCAATCTTCCTAATTTAAAAAAAATGAATGAATGTAAAATAGTCTAAGTTTGTCATTTTTTCTATATTTTATATAACCTTAATTCATATTCTTTGACGCTTTTCTCAAGTTATAAAGGTTCAGACACTACCTAAGACTTTCCCTT
>VMDR010022783.1:0-15999 GCA_007922815.1 Macrotus californicus | reverse complement strand
AAGGTCTCAGCTTCAATTCCTGGTCAGGGCACATACCTAAGTTATGGGTTTGGTTCCTGGTCTCAGGGCACGTACTAAGGTCACTGATCGATGTTTCTCTCCCTCTGTTTCTCCCTCCCTTCACCTCTCTCTTTAAGAAAAAGGGGCGGCTTGTTGATTTGTGATTTTTTTTACTATAATTCCTAACACGATAAATTTTAAGTATTCTTTACAATTCTTTACATATTTACATTAGGGTATTGTACTTAGTATGGCTGATCCCATGCCAGATTACATTGAAGAAACTGTGAGGAATCCTGAGGAATTTAGAATGAGTTGACTTACCTTTTCTTTAGGATCAGTTGTTTGTATATATAAAATGAAAAAAAGGAAGGAAGAAGGAAAGAAAATGATAGTAGAAAATCACTGTCAGTAAACCCTGCAAGCTCAGTTTTCCATTGCTCACATTTTCTGTACTCCTCTGACTCTTGGAAAATTAAGTTCTTTGTTTGCTTATACAAGACAAAGTGCACACCGCCCTTTAGCACTCTGTTATTTCCTCCTCTTTGCTTGGTGTTTTCTACTCTTTAATGGTTCAGCATGTCCTTTGTGCTTTATGCTAAAGAGATTTAAAAATGAAAGTTAGAGAAAAATCATTGGCTATGTTTATGGCCTGTAGAGCACTGTGACTTATGGAGAGTGATCATTTTGTGTCTTATGAAATTGTCTGTAAATTTATTATTTCTTTAGAATTTCTTAAAGATTTAAAACTTTTAGTTGTAAATTGGAGCCATCTGGGCAAAATGCCTAACTAAGGCCTTTTCTCCCCTGTTGGATACCACATATAAAGTCACAGTTAGTTTGATAGAGTTAATTTATAGAAATAATGTACATTTAAATGCTTCTTTAAGAGTTCAAAAGTATATTAAATCATTTGAGAATTTTGGGTCACTGTTACTACTTAAAAGGCAACATGGTCAGCGTGGAGAGAGGCAGGATGATGTTTTCAGTTAGATTTGTGTTGTGCCCATAATGTTATCATGTTGTAACATTTTTTGAAGGGCTAATATTTAACAACTGATCAAAGAACAGAAAATGTTATAGGCAAGGCTTCCCTAAAGGCTGTATGGGAATAATGCAGCATAGAACTCAGAAAACCCCAGCTCCCCAGTTGTGTCAATTTTAAGCCTCATATCCTTGAGCAAGTGACTTAACCTCCCCCAGGCTTTAGGTTCTTTATTAAATGTAATATGTAGAGATTACCCCTTCTTAAAGTACTTTGGAAACAAAGCACTATCAAAGTGTAAAATATTTTTAAAACAAATTACAATACTTTTTACACACTATACAGTATAGAATGATATCAGCTGATGATTGAACCAGATGCACTTAAAAAATTATTTCACATTTGTCCCAGCTCTACTAAATATACTGTCACAAAATATCCTATACTGACTATCTAAGAAATTCTAATATGACCACTGACATAAAGTTGGAAAACTTTCATTTGACTTACGGAATTGAAAATTTAGGAAATGGTGGAAAACCTACAAGTATTTCTAGAAATCTTGCTACGCTTCACCTTTTGGGGGAGAAACAAATGTTAAGCAGGTTGTTGGAAAGAATTAGAATCAAGTTACAGTTCAGTGATTTGTTATTTCAACCAAATTTAAACAAATGCCCAAATATCTAAAGGAGAAAGAAATATAAGATCTTTGTGGCATAGGCTTTGTTCCCTGTTGCTATCTATGTATTCTGGCCTCATCTTTTCCTTCTTACACTTTCATGTTGTACTTGAACACTGAACTACTTATGGTTTAAAAGCCCACTTTGTTCTCTCTGGTCTGTGGGCTTTTGAAGATCCTGTTATCTCTGCTTGAAAGATAATCTCTGCCCCTTGATTTGCATAGTTAATATCTAATTGGCCTTTTTGTCTTCACCAGCCACAAATCTGTGTTTTGGAAGATTAGCAGGTGTTAGGGAAAGTAAATTGGGAAAGTTAACTTGAAACATACCAGGTTAAGGAGCCAGGGTTTTATTCTGTAGGTAGTTGGAAGCTGTTGAAAGATTTATCTTAAGAGAGTGTTGCAGAGTAAAGATTATTGGGCAGTCAGCTCATTAGAAACTCCTTGGTTTGGATTAGAGGTTGAGAATCACCATATAGTGTCAGATTATGAGGCAGAGTTGTAGAAATGGGTGATTAGGATCTGAAGAAAAATAGATCAAGCATTCACTTATTTTAAAAATATTTCTTGATACTTATGTTCCCAGCTCTGTTCTAGGTTCTGGGGATGGAGGAGTGAAGGGGATAAAAATCCTACTCCTCTGATATTTATAAAGTATAGAGAGCCTTAAAAAATCAGTAAGAAAAAGACAACCTTATGAAAAGTTAATGTGTCTTCAACATCTTACCAAAGAGAGTGGCCTAAACATATGTAAAGGTGCTCACTTCATTAGTAATTGCGAACATAAAATTAAAATCACAATGAGACACAACCATGTGTTCACCAGAACAGATCAATTTAAAAAGATTGAAAATGCCAAGTATTGGTGAAGAGGTGAAACAATGGTAAGTCTCATACTCTGCTGATGGAAGTATAAACTGGCATAGCCTCCCTGGAAAATGGTTTAGTGGTGCATACTGTATGAGCCAGCAATCTACTGCAAGGTATATTTCCAATAGAATGGTTGCTGGCAGTAGTATATTTCTTGATCTGGATGGTGAGTAGTAAAACTGTGTTCATTTTGTGCTAATTCATTGAGCTGTATGTTTGTTTGGTTTGCTTCTCTACCTATATGTTGTACTTCAATAGAATGAAAAAATAAAAGTTGCCTCTTCTTATATTTTGCAAAGGAGAGCCATCATTATTGTCAAGGTCATCACCATCATTGCAAACATTAGTGATTAACATATGCTAGGTACTGTTTTAGGTGCATTATATGTACTAACTCATTTAATCTTCTCAATTCTTGAATCTTTTGTTATTGCCATTTTACAGATGAGAAACAGGCACAGACAGGTTCAGTAAGTTGAGCAAGCTCACACAGCTACTGAGTGGTAGACTCAGATTTTGAATCCAGACATTATCTCTTAAGTCTGTGTTCTTAACCACTATGCTGTACATCCAATAAACGAATAACAAAAACAGCCTGTACTCTCATGCCTTATGTTGCATACAGCGATAAATGTATCAAGAGCAATAAAGCAGGTTAACGGGGAATAGGCAGCACTCTAGGAATGTTGTGTGCTGCTTTTTAGAGGATTGTCAGAGAAGGTCTCATTGAGGAGATGATAATCTAAAGAAGCTGTGGGGATGGGCCATACTGGTATCTGGCAGAAGAGCCTTTCAGGAAGAGAAAAGAAAGCGCAGTGGCCTGAGACAGGAATGTGCTGGGCCTGTCTGAAGGTTAAGAAGGTCATGTGGCAGAAGTGGGGCAAGTAAGGGCACAATAGTAGGAGATGAGGTTAGAGAAATAATGGGTGCTACACAGTAGGATCTTGAAGGCCATTGTAAGAACTGTGGCTTTTACTGTAAGCATAGTGGGAAGTCTTTGGACAGATTATGGCAGAGGAATGATATGAAATGATCTGAGTTTTAAAAGGATGACTCCGATATTTTGAAAACATCATATAAGGGGTGCAAAGGCAAGAACAGGGAAATCTTTGAGGCTAATTGCAGTAATTCAATATTGTTGAATTAGTGAGAGATGATGTGACTTAAACCAGGGTAGCAGTGGAGGTATAGAGTTTTCAGATTCTGGATATATAATATTTTGAAAAGAGAACCAAAGTATTTGCTGAGAAACCAGATGTAGGATGTGAAATAAAGAGATGATAAGGATGACTTCAGTGTTTTTGGCCTGACCAACTGGAAGAATAGTATTAACGTTTACTGAGATGGGGAATGTTGCAGGAGCTGGTTTGGGGAGGAAGATTAGTAGTCTTGAAAGTGTGAAATTTGGGATGCAATTAGACATCCAAGTGGGGATATTAACTAGATATTTAAAAAAACTAATCTGGAGTTTAAGTGAGAAGACCAGAAATCCATAAAAATATAAATTTGATAATCATCGGTATATAAATGATATTTAAAGGTATGAGTGGATGATAAAGGAATGACTGTAGATACAGAAGTCCTTCCAATAGCATGCTGTGTTTAGATGTCAGAGAGGTGAGGAGGAACCAGTGGAAAAGACTAAAAGGGGGAAAATTAAGAGTGTGTGTCCTAGAAACCAGGTAGAGAAAGTATTTTAAGGAAAAGGGAGTGATGATCCCTGTATTGAATATGGCTGACAGGTCAAGTAAGATGAGGGCTGAAAATTGACTTGGATTTAGCAATGTGGCATTAATTGAGGATAATAACGGGCACTTCTAATGTAATGGAAGCAGGGAAGCAAGGTGAGAAATCAAGAATTTCAGATTATATTTTAAGTGAGTTTGAGAAACATAAGAAGGTTGGAATAAATTTTTCTAATGTAAGTAGGTTATGTGGAAAGAAAAGAAGGAAGTGGCGCCCTGACTGGTGTGGCTGAGTGGGTTGAACTTTGTCCTGCAAACCGAAAGTTCACCAGTTCAATTCCTGGTCAGGGCACATGCCTGAGTTGGAGGCCAGGTCCCCGGTTGGGGGCATGCAAGAGGCAACTAGTTGATGTTTCTGTCACACATAGGTATTTCTCTTCCTCTTTCTCCCTCCCTTCCCATCTCTCTAAAAATAAATAAATAAAATCTTTTTTTTTTTTAAAGAAAGAAAACAAGTGGGAAAGTTGAAATGGACTGGATTATGGAAAGGCCAGAGGTTTGAAAAGAGAATGTCTGGCTCTCTTAAATACCTGATAGCATTTCTTGTTATCACTACCTTATTAATCCTTGATTTCCTGTAGGATTTTGAAAGAAACATAAACAACGTAGTCTAGGTTTTCTTTTCTTTTATTTTTCAATTACAGTTGACTTTCAGTATTATTTTTGTATTAGTTTAGGTGTACAACATAGTGGTTATGCAATCGTGTTCTTTACAAGTGTTCCCCAAGATATTTCCAGTACCCACCTGGCATCACACATAGTTATTAGCAATATTATTGACTGTAATGGTCTAATTTTTCAAGTATAATAATTTACGTTCTCTTTGGGGATGGTAAGACAGCTATATAAGAAATAGGAACAGGGCCATTTTATTTCTTGTTCCTGAGAACTTGTCCCATCAGCAAAGCTCTGTTGCTACTTTTAGTTCCACTCTACCTTCTCTTGCCCATTATCCAGGGAAGATGAGAAAGTAGTTCAGATGTATTGAGGGATCAAGGGTAAAACTTTGCTTGTATTAACCTGACTTTACCTTTTGGTGATGGCAGGTGACTTAGTGGGGCTAGATCAGCATTAAACATTAATCTTCCAGATCTCTGACTTACCCATTGAAGAAGAAAAATCTAATTTGCAGAAATTTGTTTCAATTAGAAATATTTTTACTTTTAGTACATGTTGCTAAAATGTGTATCTATACTAGCTATTAAAGCAAGAGCTTTTACTAAACAGGCAAATCATTATGGTACCTTCTAGGCCCATGGTCTCTCAAGGAGATCATAGGGTAGTACTTGATGGCTAAACCATTACTGATGGCAATTGGTTAGGCCAATTATAATGGATAGCATTTTATATTCTGTTGCTTTTACTCTTCTTAGTGCCCGTGCAAACTCAGAAAAAGGCAAATCAGACAGTAGCTGTGGGAGATCAAGGGAACCTGGAATAGACCACAAGTAAATCAAAATTGTAAGTAGGTGTTACAAGGATGGGGAGCAGTAGGTTAAAGCATCAGGAACACAGAAGCAGAGGTACTGAGTCCATGGTATGGCAGGGAAGCAGCAGACTCCTAATAGTACAGCAACACCTGCATTCAAACTTAAACACCAACCTTTAGGGATTAATCTGTATGATCAGATTGTTCTGTAGATTCTGATTTTTATGATATTTTTCCTCTTCCCTATTACCATTTTTATCTCAAGAATAAAACTTCTTGAGTCCAAAAGAGCTTAACTGACATTAAGCTGAGTATAAATTTTAGACTTACCAAGCAGGTTCATAGGAAATGATGCTTAATTTATGTTTTTATTTATTTTTATTCCTACCCTTGGCCCCTCCCCTTTGGCACCTGCCAACTTGTTCTTTATAGCTATGGATTTGTCTGCTATTTTACATTTTTATTTGTCAATTACAGTTGACATTCAATATTATATTAGTTTCAGATGTACTGCACCATGGGTTAGACGTTTATATAATTTATGACATAAGTCTAGTACCCGCCTGACAACATACATAGTTATTACAGTATTATTGACTATAGTCCCTATTCTGTAGTTTACATCCCATCACTCTTTTGTAACTACCAATTGGTACCTCTTAATGCCTTCACCTTTCTTACCTATCACGCACATCCTCCTTCCCATCTGGCAACCATCTGTCTGTTCTCTGTATCTATGATTCTGTTTGTTTGTTTGTTTTGTTTGTTTATTTTGTTCTTTAGATTACACATGTAAGTGAAGTTATATGGTAAATTTCTTTCTCTGACTTATTTCACGTAGCATAATACCTTCTGTTGTCCATCCATGTTGTTGCAAATGGTAGGGTTTTTTATGGCTGAATAATATTCCATTGTGTGCATATACCACATTATCTGGGAACTTAGGTTGCTTCCATATTTTAGCTACTATAAATAACACTGCAATGAACATAGGGATACATATATCTTTTTGAATTAGTATTTTGGATTTCTTTGAAATAATGCCTAGGAGTGGAATTATTGGTTCATAAGGTAAGTTCTATTTTAAACTTTTTGAGGAACCTCCATACAGTTTTCCATAGTTTCTGCACCAATTTGCAATCCCACAAACAGTGCACAAGGACTCTCTTTTATCTACATCCTCACCAACACATGTTCTTTGTTGATTTATCAATGATAGCCATTTTGACAGATGTTAAGTGATACCTCATTGTGGTTTTAATTTTCATTTGTCTGATTAATGGTGTTGAGCATCTTTTCATTTGTCTATTGGCCATCTGTATGTCCTGTTTGGAAAAAATATCTATTCAGATTTTCTGCTTGTTTTGAGGGGGGTTGTTTTTTGTTTCTTGTTATTTTGTTTTAAATTGTATGTGCTCTTTATAAATTTTGGATATTAACTCCTCATCAGAGGTATCATTGGCGAATATCTTCTCCCATTCAGTAGGTTGTCATTTCATTTTGTTGGTGGTTTCCTCTGTTGTGATAAGCCTTCTTAGTTTGATGTAGTCCCAGTTGTTTATTTTCATGTTTCCCTTGCCCAAGGAGGTGTATCAGAAAAATTATTACTAAAAGCAGTGTGAGCGAGTTTACTGCCAGTGTTTTCTTCTAGGATTTTTATGGTTTCTGGTCTGACATTTAACTCTTTACCATTTTGAGTTTATTCT
This sequence comes from Macrotus californicus, assembly GCA_007922815.1. NCBI lineage: Eukaryota > Metazoa > Chordata > Mammalia > Chiroptera > Phyllostomidae > Macrotus > Macrotus californicus. The sequence continues at coordinate 8,585 of VMDR010022783.1, read as the reverse complement.
TGAATATGGTGTAAGAAGGTGGCTTAGTTTTATATTTTTGCATGTATCTGTACAATTTTTCCAACACCATTTATTGAATAGACTGTGTTATTCCATTGTATGTTCTTTTTTTCAAAAAGACTTTATTTATTTATTTTTAGACAGAGGGGAAGGGAGGGAGAAAGAGAGGGAAACATCAATGTGTGGTTGCCTCTCATACGCCCCCTACTGGGTACCTGGCCTGCAACCCAGGCATGTGCCCTGATTGGGAATTGAACCAGCAACCCTTTGGTTCGCAGGCCCACGCTCAATCCACCAAGCCACACCAGCCAAGGCCCATTGTATATTCTTGCCTCCTTTGTCATGGATTAATTGACCATATGCATGGGTTTATTTCTGTGTTCTCTATTTTATTCCATGTGTCTGTTTTTTGCCAGTATCATGCTGATTTGATTACTGTAGCCTTTAGTATACTTTGATAACAGGTAGCATGATACCTCCAACTATTTTTTTCCCCCTCAAGATTGCTGTGGTTATTCTGGGTCTTGTGGTTCCATATACACTTTTGGATTACTCATTCTACTTCTGTGAAATGTGTCATTGGTATTTTGATAGGGATTGTATTGAATCTATAGATTGCTTTGGGTAGTATGGACATTTTAATGATGTTAATTCTTCCTATCCATGAACATGGTATATACTTCCATTTATTAATATCTTTTTCAGTTTCTTTCTTCATTGTCTTATACTTTTCTGAGCACAGGTCTTTTGCCTCCTTGAGTAAATTTATTCCTAGGTATTTTTTTAATGATGCAATTGTAAATGGGATTTTTTTTTAGTTTATTTTTCTGATAGTTTATTATTGGTGTATAAAAATGCAACCAATTTCTGAATATTTATTTTGAATCCTGCTAGTTTACTGAATTCATTTGTCAGTTCTAGCAATTTCTGGTGGAATCTTTAGTGTTCTCTCTATATAGTATTGTGTCATCTGTAAAGAATGACAGTTTTACATCTTTCTTTCCAATTTAAACACCTTTTATTTCTTGTTTGATTGCTGTGCCTAGGACTTCAAATACTGTGTGAAATAAAAGTGGTGAAAGTGTATATCCTTGTCTAGTTTCTGATCTTAAGGAAAATGGTTTTAGCATTTTTCCATTGAGTATGATGTTAACTGTGGGTTCATTGTGTATGGCCTTTATTATGTTGAGGTATATTCCCTCTATTCCCACTTTGCTGAGTTTTTATCATAAACGGATGCTGGACTTTGTCAAATGCTTTTTCTCTATCTAATGATATGATCACATGATTTTGTGTGGTATATCACAGTAATTGATTTTCTGATGTTGAACCAACTTTGCATTCCAGGAATAAATCTCACTTGATCATAGTGTATGATATTTTTAATATATTGCTAAATCCGGTTTGCTAATATTTTTGCATCTGTGTTCTTCAGGAATATTGACCTATAATTTTCTTTGTAATAATGTCTTTCTCTTATTTTGGAATCAGGGTGATGGTTGCCTCATGAAAAATGAATTTGAGAGTTTTCCCTCTTCTTGAATTTTTTAAAATAGTTCAAATCTAGGTGTTAACTCTTTGACCGTTTTGTAAAACTCACCTGTGAAGCCGTCTGGTCCAGGATGTTTGTTGAGAATTTTTAGATTATCATTTTGATTTTATTGATATTAATTGTTCTGGTCAGATTTTGTTTCCTTTTTTTTTTTTTTTTAAGATTTTATTTATTTATTTTCAGAGAGAGGGGAAGGGAGGAAGAGAGGGAGAGAAGCATCAATGTGTGGTTGCCTCTCACACTCCCCCCAACCCTGGAGACCCAGCCTACAGCCCAGTGTCCTGACTGGGAATCGAACCAGCGACCCTTTGGTTCACAGACCATCACCCAGCCAATCACCAGTCACCCAGCCAATCACCAATCACCCATCACCCATCCCCAATCCAGTGAGCCACACCAGCCAGGGCTTGTTTCTTTATTTAATCTTGGAAAAGTATGTTTCTAGAAATTTATTCATTTCTTCCAGGTTGTCTAATTTTGTGGCATATTACTGCCTGCAGTATTTTCTTACAATCCTTAGTATTTCTGTGGTGTCAGTTGTCACTTCTCTTTCATTTTTTATTTTATTTATTTGGGTCCCATCTCACTCTTGCTGTTTCTGTCATGAGTCTGGGTGAAAGGTATATCAATTTTACATATTTTTTCAAAGAACCAGATCTTAGTTTCATTCATCTTTTGTATTGTTATTTTAGACTCTATTTTGTTTATTTCTGTTCAGATCTTTATTATTCCTTCCTTCTACTCACTTTGGGCTTTGTTTCTTGTTCTTTTCTAGTTCTTTTAGGTGTAAGGTTAGATTATTTATTTGACATTTTTCTTTTTTCTTGAGATAGGCATGTATTACAATGAATTTCCCTCTTAGGAGTCTTTGCTGTATTCCATAGATTTTGGGTTGCTGCATTTTCATTTGCATTTGTCTCAAGGTAAACATTTTGATTTCTTCCTTGATCTTTATTGTTAACCCAGTCATTGTTTAGGAGAATGTTATTTTGCCTCTACATGTTTGTGTTTTTCACTTTGTTTTCTTAGAGTTGATTTCCAGTTTCATACCATTGTGGTTGGAGAAGATGCTTGTAACGATTTAAGTCTTCTTAAATTTATTGAGACTTCTTTTGTGTCCTAACATGTAGTTTATAGTAGAAAACGTTCCATGTGCACTTGAAAAGATTGTATTTTCTGCTGCTTTGGAATGAAATGGTTTGAAAATATCAAATACATTTTGTCTAGTATATCGTTTAAGGCTGTTGTTTTCTTTCTGACTTTCTGTCTGGAAGATTCATGCATTGATGACAATGGGGTGTTAAAGTCCCCATTTATGACTGTATTTACTGTCCATTTCTCCCTTTATGTTTGTTAATATTTTATCTTTTCAGGTGTTCCTGTGTTGGGGTGCACAAACGTTTCTCAGTCCCTTTATTATTATGTCATGTCCTTTTTTGTCTTTTATTATAGCCTTTGTTTTAAAGTCTATTTCATCTCATATAAGCATTGCTACCCTAGTTTTCTTTTTTTCATTCTCATTTGCATGAAATACCTTTTTATCCTTTTACTTAAGTTTGTGTGTGTCCTTCAATCTGAAGTCATCTCCTATAGCCAGCGTATGGATGGATCTTGTATTTTTATTTATTCAGCTACCCTGTTCTTTTGGTTGGAGTATTTATTCACATTTAAAGTAAGTATTGATGGTTATGTTATTGCCATTTTATTCTTCATGTTTTTGTTCTCCCTCCCGCCGCCTTTATTCCTGAAGTCCCTTTAACATTTCTTATGATACTGCTTTGGTGGTGATGAACTCCTTTAACTTTTTCTAGTCTGAGTAGCTCTTTCTCTCTCCTTCAGGTTTAAATGATAGCCTTGCAGGGTAAAGTAGTCTTGGTTGTACATCTTTGCTTTAACTACTTTGAATGTTTCATGCCAATCTTTTCTGTGCTGCACAGTTTCTGTTGAAAAATCAGCTGACAGTCTTACAATGCTCCCTTGTAGGTAACTAACTGCCTTTCTCCTGCTGCTCTTAAGAGTCCCTCTTGCCCTGGCTGGTGTAGCTCAATGGACTCTCCCTTTCTTTATCCTTGTCTCCCTCTCTCTCTAAAAATAAATGTATACATTCTTTAAAAAAAATAAGAGTCCCTCTTTGTCTTTAACCCTTGGCATTTTAATTATGAAATGTCTGGATGTGGGCCTCTTTGGGTTTATCTTGTTTGGGACTCTCTCTGCTTCCTGGACTTGTATGTCTATTTCCTTCATCGGGTTAGGGAAGTTTTCATTATTATCTTTTCAGATAGGCTCTCAATCCCTTGCTGTTCCTCTTCTCGTGTTCCTGTAATGCAAATATTGTTATGCTTTATGTAGTCCCAGAAGTCCCTTAAACTATCCTCATTTTTTAAAATGCTTATTTCATTTTGCTGTTCTGATTGGGGGTTTTCTGCTACCTTGACTTCCAAATCTCTGGTTCAACCTGGTAGGAGCTACAAAGACATCTGTGGTTGGTACCTGCATTTTCTGGGCCTGGAGCCAAGTGGCAAATGCCACACTGAACTGAGGCTATCTGTTACAAGTACCAGGCCTGCGGCCACTCAGTAAGGTCTTACAGTTTTCAGAGTACAGATCTTTCACCACTTACGAGTGTTCATGGGAATTTTATGGGGGTTTTGTGTGTGTGTGAGAGTGTGTGTGTGTGTGTGTGTGTGTGTGTATGCAATTGTAAATGGAATTAATTTTTAAATTTCTCCTTATTGTTTGCTATTGGTGTATAGAAAAAGCAGATTTCTGTATATTGATTCTATATCCTGCAACTTTAACAAGTCATTTATTAGTTTTAATTGCTTTTTTTGGTAGTCTTTAGGGTTTTTTATATACAGTATCTTGTTCACTGCAAATAATGTTTTGCTCTTTTTTTCTTTCTGACTTTGATATCCTTTATTTATTTTTCTTGTCTGTTTGCTGTGGCTCGGACTTTCAATACTATGCTGAATAGAAATGGTGATAGTGTGCATCCTTGATATATGTTCCTAATCTTACAGGACAGCTTTTAACTTTTCACCATTGCCTGTAATATTAGCTGTGGGTTTGTCATATTCAATAAATAGGATTTATTATGTTGAAGTATGTTTCTTGGTATATTCACTTTGTTGTGATAAAAGGATGTTGAATTTTATCAAACATTTTATCATTTTATTTTTTCTGCATCTGCTGAGATGATCATATGGGTTTTATTATTTATTTATCTTTTTAAAAAAGATTTAATTTATGTATTTTTAGAGAGAGAGGAAAAGAGGGAGAGAAACATCAATGTGTGGTTGCCTCTCCCGCGTACCTACATGTTCTGCGACTGGGAATTGAACTGCTGGTGACCCTTTGGTTCACAGGCCATCATTCAGTCCACTGAGCCACACCAGCCAGGGCCCATATTCCTTTTTTTTTTTAATGTGGTATAATGCATTGATTGATTTAGAGATGTTGATCCATCCTTGCAACTCTGTGATGAATCTCACTTGGTCATGGTATATAATCTTTTTAATGTATTGTTGAATCTGGTTTGATAATAGTTTTTTGTTGAAAATCTATGAGCATAGATCCAGTATCATCAAGGATATTGGCCTGTAATTGTCTTTCCTTATAATGTTTTTTCTGGTTTTGGTATCAGGATAATGATGGCTTTGTAGAATGAGTTTTGGTAGTGTTTCATTGTCCTCTTCCATTATTTGAAATTATTTTGTATTTCTTCCTGAGTCAGTCTTGGATGGTTGTATATTTCTAGAAATTTAAACATTTCTTCTAGATCATTGAATTTATTGGCATATAATTGTGCATTCTTTAATGATTTTTTAAATTTATCTGGTGTTAATCATAACTTCTTTCAATTATGATTTTATTTGGGTTCTTTTTTAATTGATGAGTTTGGCTAAATGTTTGAAACTTTTATTTGACATTTTTATTTATCTTTTCAAAGAACCAGCTCTTAATTAATGTTATATTTTGTTTTGTTTTCTTTTCCTTTTTTTTATGTCCTCACCCAAGGACATTTTTTTTTTCATTGCTTTTAGAGAGGAAAAGGGAGAGAGAGAAACATCGATGCAGGAAAGAAGCATCGATTGATTGCCTCCTGTATGCACCCAGACTGGGGATGGAACCCACAACCTAGGTATGTGTCCCGACTGGGAATTGAAGACCCACAATCATTTGACTACAGGATGATGTTCCAACCAACCGAGGCACACCAACCAGGGCTCTAATGTTTTCTTAATTTCTGTATTATTTCTGCTCGTATGTTGACTATTTCCTTCTGTTTACTTTTGGTTTTGCTGGTTTCTTTAGGTATAAAGTTAGATTGCTTAATTGGGATTTTCCCTGTTTCTTGAGGTAGTTCTGTATAGCTATGAATTTTCCTTTTTGAACTGTTTTTGCTGCATCCCATATTTTCAAAAGTTAAGTTTATGTTTTCATTTGTTTCTAGATAATTTTTTGATTTTCTGTTTCATTTCTTCTTTGATCTATTGGTTGTGTAGTACCATGTTTAGTCTTCACACATTTCTGGTTTTTCCTGTATTAATTTAGTTTTTACTTTTTTAAAGATTTTATTTATTTTTATAGAGAGGGGAAAGGAGGGAGAAAAACATCAATGTGTAGAGAGACACATTGGTCTGTTGCCTCTCTCATGCACGCCAACCATAGACTGAATGGACCAGGCCTGCAACCCAGGCATGTGCCTTGACCAGTGACCTTGAGCTTTGCAGATGACACCCAACTGTGACAGCAGTCAGGGCTGTAGTTGATTTCTAATTTCATGCATTGTCGTCAGAAAAGATGCCTTGGTATGATTTCAGTCTTTTTGATTTTATTGAGGCTTGTTTTGTGATCTGATGTGTGTTCTATCCTGGATGTTCCATTTGCACTTGAAAAAATATATATATCTGCAGTTCTGGACTGCAAGGTTGATGCTGAGTAATCAGCTGATAGCCTTTTAGGGTTCTTTTGGATGTAATTTGTTATCTTCTCCTTGCTTTCTTCAAGATTGTTTATTGAACTTTTGCCATTTTGATTACATGTCTTGGTGTGGGTTTGTTTGGGTTCATAAGGGGTGATGGAACTGTTCTTTATTTTCATTGAAGAGGTGGTTGCACAACTGTATGCATTTGTCAAAATTTGCAGACCTGTTTACTAATGAGTGAACTTTGCATATTTAGCTTTAATTTTTTTAATGGAATTTTAAAAGAGTGAGAAACTGATTCATTGAAGCATTGCACATGTGAAAGAATCATCATGGTGTCCTAGTAACTATGCAGTCTTACTTAGATTGCCATTGAATCTAACCTAATCTAAGTATAGAAATAATTTCAGACTGTAGAGGACAAACTTAGTATTGAAACGAAATGCTCTTGATAACTTTTGCAAATTAAATGGTGATAAAGGTGTTTGGCATTTAACTAGGTCCTGACAATGATTTCAATCAGTAAACTATCAGTGGTTAATTTGCAATTCTAATGATTTTGATAATATTCATGTTATAAATGTGTGTGACAATCAGTTCAGCCATATCATTTTATATTGTGAGCTACCTTTTGACATCGATAGATTGTAATTGTCAGCTTTTTAGATAGAATAAAATGTAAAAAGAATTATATAGAATATTTGGATTATATCCAAGCACAAGTAAACATAGGATGGGTTTCTGTGAGGGGAAATGAATGACCTAGAAGTGTTGTGGAGAATGTGGAGCAACAGGAATTCACATTCATTGCTGGTGGAGATGCAAAATGGTACAGCCACTATGAATAACAGTTTAATAGCTTCTTAGGGTTAAGGTATGCTTAACTTCATATGACCAAGCAGTTTCATTCCTAGGTATATGGGGAGGAGATGCATATCTACCCACCCAAACACTTGTTCAGGAATGTTCATAGCTGCTTTATTTGTCATAGCTCAAAATTGGAACAGTTCAAATACTCATCAACTAGTGAGTGGATGAACAAATTGTAGTAAATCATATGATTGAAATCTACTAAGCAATAAAAATATATGAAGTTCTATGTGTGTAACAACATAGAAGTGTCTCAGATACACAATGCTTAGCAAAAAAAAAAGTCAGACAATATATAGTATGAATTCTATTTACATGAAATTCTAGAAAAGATAAATTTTAGTTCAAGAAAACAAATCAGTGGTCACATAGGTCTGGGTTTGGGTTTTGATTGGAAAACCAGTACAACAAGACCTTTTGAGGGTGATCAAAACATTGTGTTATTAGAATTGTAGTATTGATTGCACAGTAACAAATATTTGCCAAAACTCATTGAACTATCTACTTTAAGTGGTTACATTTTGTTGTAAGTAAATTCTACCTCAAAGTTCATTTTTTAAAAAACAAACATTTTAAGAAAGTATTCCTGAAAGTGTCTTAGAAAAGAAGTTTTCTTAATTTTAATTTTAAACAAGTTCATATTTCTCAAAAAATCTTGAAGTAGCAATAATATTCAAATTAAGAGTTAAAGCCCTCATTTTTTCAGCAAGTGTTCATTCACATTATGCTCCACCGAATATCAGTATGAAATAGTTCTTTATAGGTGACAAATTTTATAACCTTAAGGGTATCTCAGATTTTGGTATATACTTTGAGGGAGGTGTGGTTCTATAGTCATGTGTCATTTAATGGCAGGTATGTGTTCTGCGAAATTCATCATTAGACAATTTTGTAGTTGTGTGAACTATCATAGAGTTACTTAAACCTGGATGGTATAGCTTACTGCACACCTAGGCTATATGGTATAGTCCTTTGCTCCTAGGCTACAGGCTTATACAGTATGTTACTGTACAAAACAGCATAAGATTAAATGAGGCACGAGAGGCAACCACACATTGATATTTCTCTTAATCCCTATCTTCCCTTCTCTCTAAAAATAAATAAAAATCCAAAAAAAAAAGAAAAAACAATTCCACAGATATAATTGGAACTCTTCCCCAACCCATTCTGCTGTCTTTAAATTGATGATTATCTTTTCCAACCATGTTTTTATATTTACAAAAGTACTTTCAACTC